>CAKAKR010062138.1:317498-349168 GCA_916700685.1 Adelosebastes latens | reverse complement strand
CACACACATACACACATACAGTATATATACTGTACATATACAGTATGTGTGTGTAGATATATACAGTATATATAGGAATATATATATATATATATACTGTATATATCTGTATATATATCTATATCTATATAGATATATATAGATATATATATATATATTTTTATATAGATATATATATATATTTATACACACACACACACACACACACACACACACACACAGATGTATACATAAATCTGTGTGGATAGATAGATAGATAGATAGATAGATAATTAGAATCTCTCAGGACACACACACACAACAATATGAATTTCTGCAAAAAAAAGGTTTAAATCAAGACACTGACTCTCCCTCCATATGTTCAACGGTGCAGCTAAGGCTTTTTACGGTGAAGGCCGACATTACCTGTCACACTTTGCCTCCCCACGCTTATTGATGCGGTTGAGAAGAGTTTTTATGGAGGCACGGTGCTGCGCGGCCTGTAATTGCCGGTCAAAGCACGTTCACCAGAGTTCATAAAAGGTTCCTCTGTTAATATATTCAGGTTGGCCTAGTGTCACCTCGTACAAAAAAAAGACAGCCTCTGTCTGATGAATGGGAAGAGGAGGGGTGTTTCACCGCCACTCTTCACACGCACACAAACACATTCACAGTAGCACCAGCTGAGAAGTGAATACATACTCACTGTACAAACTCACACACACGCGCACACGCAACCTGTCCCAAAGAAGATTAAGATATATTACACTCCAAAGCAGCGAGCACGTCCTTGCTTTATTTCACCTTGCAGGCTCCCTCCTTCTCTCTTGATCCCTCTTTTCTTCTTTCATTACAAGCCACATATGTGAGCCTTCCAAGCCTAAAATACAGCGATATCTTATGAATGAACATGAGTTTTTTGAAGCGTGTGGAGGAAGACCCCCACTGTGTGAGTGATGTGTCATCAAAGATGAGAATGACTCAATGTGTCCGTTGCTTCAATCGTCTAGATGTTCCCAGGAGTCTGGAATGAGTCAGCCATTAATACTAAAAGACACATGCTTGACATCTAACTGTATTGTTGGCTGTATGCCACTGCAAAAACATCAATCTTTAGGTTATTCATTTTAAAAATAGAGACACTTTCTTTCTGCCACTGGGTTTCTACTGGTGTCCAATTCAGTGTCACTTGTTTTAGGGAATTTAGTACAGTACATACAAGTGCCATTGTCTACAAACAGCAGATCACTCCACTAGCATCAACACAATGGCGCTTGATTCGACAAAAGAAAGCTGATTTGCACTGGAAAGAAGGGGAATTATCTGACGCCCCTGGCTGATGTTGTCACGTTGAATTACTTGTCAAGCAGGCTAGTTTTTCACAGCAGTCTACGTATGCGGTGTACGTGTTTGTGCCCTCTGTTCTTATATGTGCAAGTTGTTACGTGAAAAAGAGGGAGGTTAGAGACAGAGAATAGGGATGTGTTGTGGTTGAGCAGTGACCCAGATCAGACAGTGACATCTCCGTCCACTCAGGGGATGCTCAGGAACAAGATGTTCTGCTGTTACTGCAGCATGGCCACACTGCATACATAGATCCACCTTTAAAGTCATTTTGTTTAGAAGTTGTCTATATATTTTGTTTTAATTCAAACAAAAACAAGCAACTTATTGAGAAAATGGAAATGTTTTATAAAAAGGGCGGGTCCCTCTGCGTTCTGATTTAGGTTACCAAAGTAAGCTAATCAAAGCTAATCAATAAAGTTATGAATATGAATGTGAATGTGAATGCCAGCACTAGCTGAGTCAACGTTAGCTGTGCTAAGTTTGGAAATAACTGAAAGGGTTAGTTCAGATTTTTTGAAGTGGGGTTGTAAGTATACTTCCACGCTCTTGTGAGATAAAATACTGTTTTTGTGAATGGAGTCTGGTGGCTTTGAAGAGAGCGATAAAACGGCTTCAGTTCCTCGTCGGAGAGGGCTGTCTGTCAGCAAGGTAAAGCATGCTGTTCAAAAATAATGAACCGTAACCCTTTTTTTTCTTTTCCATTAGTTTCTGGTTTGGATATTTGACCTTAGCTAATAAGGAAAGGTTTGTAATCTGTCCAGTAAGTGACCAGTAAAACAATCAAGGTGAATGAGCAGGTTCTAAGGAAGGCACATGCCATACTAGACCGTCACTAATAGCTAACACTCCCTACAAAAAAAGAGCTAAGTGCTGCCCTCTGGTCAATGGAAAGGTTTTATTCTACCACAGGTCATAAATTCAGAGTTTCAGACTGAATATTGGACTGATTTAAAAGGACCTGTTGGGCATTTTTGCATTGTAGCAGAACCTTGCCCAGTGCATGTGTGTGTGTGTGTTTGCACACAGTATTACACAGTCAGATGCAATGCAATGACTTGGCATGAAATGGCTGGGTGTACTCGTCCTCACTGCCCTGCTTTTACAATCTAATTGCCGTACCCAGTGTCCTCTACAGATGACCACTGAATGCACTTTGCTTTTGGCCAATTGATTTCATATGTTGCTTTACTTCTAAGCCTCTCCTCTCAGCCATCCCTCTTCCTCTTCCTCTTCCTCTTGCTCCATCTTGGCTAATTACTGGGATTGATTAATCGACTGGTGTGACTAAGCTGAGAGTGTCACCACAATCAAAGAAAGATTGAGGGAGGCCAAGGTTAAAGGTATAACAAATCTGGCACAAAACAGTGATGTTTGTTGACCGAGCAAGGCACTCGAAATTTTAATTTCCATACAGCCTCTATCTTTTGATCACATCATAACAAAAAGCCGCTGAAGCGAGCCATCCTTCTTTAGATTACCAGCCCTTGACCCAGGAAGTGAATTAAGGGATCAAAGCGAGCTGTAGGATGAATCATCAGTGGAAGCTGCTGAACAAACACAAGTGTGTAACTATTGTTTTCAAAGCGACAGATGATGAGAGACACAGGGGACAAGAGCGATTGTAGTTTTCACTATACGCTGATCCTTGGACTTAGCAACAGTTCTGCAACTCCTCTCTTAATATAATTAATCAAATAGGATACGTAGAAAGACAGGCGGCACTGTTAAGAAAAGAAGATAAACAGACCAGAATTAAGTGTATAAGATGTGGATAAGTGGATAAGAGGATTATTCACAAATATATTTTCTAATTGTCATAAATGTATTACAGTACAGTAGCTACTGAGATATGGACATTCACTATTAAAGTTCTCCCACGAGGATGTGATGAAAAAAAAACACTTTTTTTTGCATAAATGAACTAATGTATCTAAAAAAAAAAAAATCCTTCAATCCATTTGCAGGCCCAGGGCGCCAATATGCACAACTTCAAATATGTCTCTGTGTACAAATCATAAGCCATTAGTGCATCTGTGGGACTGTAAAAAGCGACAGATTGGATCCCGATGGTGCAGTGCTTAGTAAACACAACTAAAGAGACACCCAGTCAGGGCACAGTGATCTGGGCCATTACCTCTAACCTCTGCGTGTTCTCTGGTCTCGCTGGGATGGCGGTGAGGTAACACATGGCTAGAGTTGCTTACACAGACACATTGCTACCCAAGGCTGCCTGCCTCAGGGGAGCTGGCTTATAGGTTTGACTAACTACTGCCTAGTAAATTGCTGCACCTGCGAAACATAACGCAGATGATCAATGACAAAATTAATGAATAGAATGCCTCCCCTTATTCATTCGCTGTGGTGTAATTTTGACAATATAGCCTAACTTAAAACACACAAGCAAAGCCTGGAAGGTTGCTAGAATGCATGGCTATGCTTTGGCCCATTTCCACTAACCTTGCTTTCTGCACTCCTAATCCCCTCTCCTCTCCAGCGCTTAGCCTGAGCAATTTGACAGAGGGAGTAACAAAGTGTGGAGTGCCGGGGTGAGCCAGTCTGCAGCAAGGCACCAGGTGTTGGAGATAATGTTCCGCCGGAGCATTTCTTGGCGCGTGGCGCAAAGTTCATCATAACTGCAGTTTTGATCGATGGCACGTTGCAGATTGAGTCCTCAACCAAGTGCTGCTTTTAATAAACCCTGACTCAGACAAACAGACTTTGAGGGGGCCGCGGTGGAGAGACTGGCAAAGACAGCTATTGATCTTATGGTCAAGCACAGGCTGGTATAAGCCAAACTATGGTTTTAGATGTATAAAGCTGACACTGCAGAAAAAAAGAGGTGAAGAATGGGAAATAAAACATTCAAGAAGACAGCAGAGCTCACCTTTTTGAAATTTATTTTGAAAGCTATTGGGCAAATTGAAATTAAAATTGGTAGACCTGGTAGTTTTACATTTCAGAAGTTCTTTCCAGAACATCAACTATTCAGGTGAATCCTGACAAAGATTCTTTCCTCAGGCTAACCAATAGACAGTATATATAGTATAGTATATAAGAAGTGGACGAAGTCACCGTGACGTCACCCATTGGTTTGTGGACTGCTGTTTTGAAGCCTCGAGGTCAGCATTTTGGCCGTCACCATCTTGGTTTTATGCAACCAGATGTGACACGAGAGGGTGGAGCTAAGAACAACTGAACGCTGAATAAGACATTTTTTGGTGACCAAAATACTGTCATGAACTGAAAACACACTGTGAAAGAGTGAAAGTTGGAAGACGAAAACACTGTGGTAGCAACCTGTCAATCATAAAGTTAGCCACGCCCTAAAGCATACCCTGCTTTATGGTCTATTTGACTCTAAATGGGACCATTATTTACTAAATGAACATCATGCTGTATTGAAGAAGACTTGAAACTAGCGATTGAGACCATAAACTCATGTTTACAATGTTTACGGAGGTAATAAATCAAGTGAGAAGTAGGGTCATTTTCTCATAGACTTCTATACAATCAGACTTCTTGTTGATACCAGGGGAGTCTGCTGGCTATTAGAAAGAATGCAAGTTTAAGGCACTTCTGCATTGGCTCCACTTTTCAGAACCGGAGGTAGCCCACTAGGCTAACCCCTTATTCATTCCAAAATACAGTATGAACATACATTATATCGGTGCAGCGGAAACCCAACACATTAACCACTAAACCTATAAATCTGATGGAAAATCAGGAAACATTATGAATCAGTGCTTTCCATATTGGTAGACACAGGTGTAAATCTAAGATGATGTAAAGAGCTCTATTTTATGTCTACTTTGAAAGATAAAAATACAAAAAAAATATAATTGATGTAGGTTTAGCTGTCATAAACATCTGCACAAATACAGATTGTCCACTTTGATTATGGGAAAAGAAAAACGTGTCGAACAAGTGTGTCAAAAACACCTCTTGATTCCTATCCATGACTTAGCAAAAGTAGGAATCATATTTACACTATTATGGGGTCTGCTCAATTCACCTTTTAAAAACTTCAACAAGAACAGCTGCAGGTCTGAGAGTCATCTGCAAGATGGAGAATAGAGAAAGATAAAATGGTAGATGAGTCTAGAGAGTCTGTGGAGGTAGACAGAGAAAGATAGATAGACTTGTAGGTCAGAGAGAAACAGACAGGGATCTAGATCCAGCAAGATAAGAGGATGTGATAGATGCGGCTGGTATATATAACCCCCTCACAACGCGATCTGGGCTCTTTTTTTTTTGTTGTGTTTGACGTGATGATCCTTGACGTGCGTCAGGGCTTCATTACCATTCCTCACATCAGCCGTGAGACATCTCCATCTCAACCAATGTTTATCTCCGCATGAGCTTTCTCCATTGTAAAGTTTAGAGTAGAAGTATAGTTGTGGGCTTTCAGATATGCACATCATCCCCATTGCAACAGACATGCAAAGTTAGGGGAATACATGAGTCAACAGTAAACCGGTGTTTGTGAATGCACAAATCAAAAGCAAATCTTCTGACATGCACTTCACGAATACCTTGGGCTGCGTCTCAAACTCTGGAATCTGGAAAACTTTACTGAAAGCAAAGCACGCTATTCATTATCCTTAGTTGACTTTTGTTTTTGGATGATTTGTATGTGGGTTTTATGAAGAGAGCACCACTTACAGTAAATGACTATAGGATGTATAATGAAAGACTGTAGAGTTTCATTAGACAATCAGACCAAACTATCCACTCTTCTTTATGACACCCACATAGCAGAGAGAGAGAGAGACTGACTGAGAGAGATAAAGAGAGACAGCGAGAGGGAGAGAAAATGCCAGAGTTAGACCCTCCTGGACGTGACCAGACTAGTAATGTTGCGGTGAATTACGGGTAAAGCTCCAAAGCGAAACACTTCCTTTACTCCACCAGTCCGTGTTGTGAGAAACAGGCCACAGCATAAGAAATGGAAGAAAAAAAAAAATGTATTCAACATTCACACAGAGAATATACGCCCACTCAACCATCACACAGTATCCATTTAAAAACACATCTATGCAAAGTGCCCCTGCATACGCTGCCAATACTCTGTATTCCCTTGCTGAAAATAACTGCCTTAGTGCCCGAGCGTACAATGAATTATGTTTTCAAGCAGGGGACTTTGGGGATCACAGGTGGGCAAACACACATTCTTGTGCTGCCAGGCAAACAATGGTCAGAGGATATGTTACATAATCACTCACTTCCTATACACGCTCTCACTGTGACTGTTATATTACAGGAAATACTTAAAAAGGGAAGCACATGTGGCAGCCAATAGCTTGACATGATGGATGCCGCTGTAGGAGAGAGTATGCGACGTGTGTTACTCCCATGTTAAACAGAGTGATGACGTATTTTTGTAGGCCAACCAGGAAGTTAGCATCACCCTGGTTGCCCTTGACAAAAAGCCAATGGGATTTTTCGGTTGTGTTTTGGATTATTGCAGAAAATAAACTCTGTGGCAAACAAACGTTTGATACTTACAAGTTTTGTTCAGCAAGATAATCTCCACAAATGAAAACCACTTTATGATTTTTGAAGTGTAAATGCAATCGCCAGAAGTAAAAAGCTAACGTTTCGCTATAAACTAACTGCACTGTGGCCGCAGGAGTGCGAGTATACGTAACGAGTCTGTTAAGGCAGACGAGTCAGCTTGATGACATTTAGTGGTCTTATTTAGCCACTTGTCAGCAACCGGCTTTTTTAAGACACATAAAAGTGGGGTATTTATCGATGTATTTTATGTCGTAGAACAAAATGTTAAAATCTCTTAAGCTTGTGTTAACCACAGACCTTATTTCAGGCATCTAACTAAAAAGCCATTGACTTCCAGACGAGGGAACCGGAAGTGCTAAAATGCAAACTAATTTCCAGGTTTTAGGACTCATTCCTGTAGAACTCTAGAGCATACACGTTGGCACTCAAAACATTTGCATACAAGTGTAAATATACACACTTTCACGGTTGTATGCATACGTACACACCGATGCACACAAATCTGGCAATGGATCCATCTGAGGTAAATTAGAACAGAATCTAAGTTGCAGTAAAACCCAAACTTAAATCTCATGAGCCCCAACATGAAAAAACTTATCAGTCTCTTTGAAAACACAAAAACAAAAGTTGAGGCATTTATCTCCACAAAAATGAAACATACTCATATCGTGGTAACTCCCATCGGAAACTGAAGAAAACAGCCCCTGGGCTTAAAAAAGCTCTTCCGAAGACCATTCACTCACTCTCAGGTGAGTCAACCTAACAGCCAATCAATATATACCCAGTGTTCTGTACTCTCCTGCAACAACTCTTTATCTCTGTCTGACTCACTCGCACACACACACAGACGTGCTCCCTCCACGGGTCGGGACAAGCTGACACATATCAGCACTGCGGGGATAATCCATATGCTCGCTAAATGTCAGTGTCTCAAGTCCATAGGGTATAGGGTTAAAAGAGAGAGGACAAAGGATGGGAGGCTACCTGGAGGGATCAAAACTTGTCGGGCTCTCAGATCTCCTAACAGGAAGAAATAAGTTGCATTTACGCAGGGAGCTTTGTGTTGTCAGCGAAGGGTTGCATGAACAAAAAAAAAAAAGAGAAGAAAAGATATCCCTCACGGGAAATAGAGTTTGCAAAAGTTACCAGAACGGAAAACGAAGACACAAGTTTTGTTTGGGAACACTTTCTGTAAAATGGTGCAATCATTGAACTGTGATGCGGCAATTTTTTCAACAGAATGCCTTTTTTTTTTTTTTGTAGAGCCAAGGGAGTAATGGCAATATTCTGAGTGGTTTCAACTCCAGATTCAAACACTCTCTATTTACAGTATCCAAGGTGTTGCGAGAGTTGCTTTCAACATCTCCAGGGAGCACCACTGGTAGATGAAAATGTATTACGGTCCTTTGCAAAACAATTGAGTGCCACAGAAAATTACAAGTCAAATAGATGTGAGTTCCACTTAGTAGCAAGCGGGCGAATGAGCATCTGGCAATTGGCGAGCGTCAGGCGTTATTTACATTGCCTCAAAGTGGATGGTGATGGGGAAGAAAATCAATGTGGATGCAAACAGTGTAATAGCAGAGTAATGTGTTCCCCTGGGCAAGCAACAACGAAGGAGTCCTGTCAGGGTAATGCAGAGTAGAGGTGGAATTCAGTTGGCGTTTTTACCAGCTCTTCCCACTGCCACATTCAATTCACATGCACATCTCAGCTCCTGAAGTCAGTCTTCAAGGCTGTCTTCTCCTGCTGCCTCTTCAGAATGCTAACTCTGCATGGCCGCCAATCAAAGCAAGAGGACGGTACGGTAAACAAGAATGTAAGTGAGCAGGATCAGATTCGCATATGCAAAGGGGTGATGTTCTTGATGGTGATTGATGTTGTTTACTCTGGTTCATTGTCTTCATCTCAGAACACACACACAGACACGCATACGCACAACAAGAGAACAGGGAGCATGCAAACTTGACCTGCTTTCGTTTGAGCTGTTGTGGATCGATCAGGGAAGCATAGTCTTAGCCCTGATCTCTGGCCTCCCTTCTTCTATTGGACCACTCAACCTGTCCATCAGGTATCAATCAATACTGCTCCTAGAACTCCCCGCAGTTTGAATTAAGTAGCCAGTGGGACGCCAACACTATGCACACTAGATAGCTGTGAAGTAAAAGAACGCTAAAGGCCTTTACACACCAGGGGACTGACGAAATAAACGACACAAAAATGTGAAATACTCGCCTGAAAATATTTTGCATCAGAGCTATTCATACCGGCAGGGATGCAAATTTGCCACAATTGCAACACTTTTTCAATAAAAGGTTTGAATAGATTTGCGCAGGCAGAGGCCAGAACCAGGATCCTATTGACCCAGAGCAGCGTCTGGCAGTGTGTCTGAGGTAAATTGTTGTACAGCCTAAACTACTCGAAGGTATTTTAGATTCCTTTTACCAAAATGCTGAGTGAATTTGCCTCTGGTAGACAGCTATGCAGTGTCTATGTCTAGGGGCTTTTATTGTGAAAGGTAAGAGCAGAAAAAGTGGATTTGGTCTTCGCTGCTTTGGTCAAGGTTGAAATGAGTAATAAAGTTTGCCATCTTGGTTCAGACTATGGAGCCTAGTGTTGTACACTAGTATACATATTAAATGTCAGTTACGCACAATGTTATTGGTTGATGCCTTTATTCGCGCTGCAAAAGCTCAGAAAATTCAATTTCGTTAGGAAGAAAAATCTAGTCGCTTTTGTGCTGCGCAATATTCGTGTTCTGTGTGAAAGTAGTCATGACAAAAACAACAATTTGAAAAAATATATTGACGTGTTAATTAATCACACGAAAATAAAAACGCCCCGAATGTGTAAAGGCCATTGTACTTACATTCTTGCCATTTGGTCAGGCCACGATTATATATCTGTTTGAGTTTTGAGTTGTTTTTTTTTGTTTTAATAAGAGATATTACACCTTGAAAGCAACAAATAAAGGATTTGAGATGAGACAAACAAGAATCCAAGTATAAGTTCTATGCCTTTTCTGACAGAAAGTAATGCATATTCCTTTGTGTACAATCAGCTTAACGAGACAATGCTTTGAACTGGATTGTAAACTCTAATTTACAGTTAATAGCAGACCTGAAATAAAGAAACAGCACTTTAAACTTAAACATAACTTATCCCTGTAAAAACCAGTGTGATTAAATCACAAACCAGTCCAATTATATGGTCTGAGAGGAAGAGAGAGAGAGAGCACAACCATCAAACCCCACTGAGTGGAGGGCTCACTGAGTCATTCACTGAGAGGATGTGTGCTTTAGGTCAGCGCCATCATCACACTCCAACTGACCTCTCTAATTGGCCACCAGCTGGGGAGTTGCTAGCCCTCCACCCATCTATCTAGTTCCTCACTCCCACGTCCATCCTCCCCTCCAAAGGTCCAGCCCTCCTCTCCTCTGATGTCTGCCAATTCTTACTGTTTGACCCTGTCACCCACTTTGTCTGTCCTTACTCCTCCCTGCTAACTCTAAAATTATAATACCCAACTACTTAGACACCTTAGAGATAAAGTTATAGTGTTGCACTGGTCAGTTTTTATGTTTTGGAAGAAAACCGCCAACATTTTTGAAGTCAACACTTTGCAAAACCCAAGCCGGCATGACAAAAGAAAAAAAAATTAAACAATGGAGGCAAGCCAGCATGTCTGCACCGTGTCCTCTGTCCCCGGTGCTGCCTTTTCCTTGCAATGTGCATGATCAACTGTGACTTTCACTCTGCGTCGCTTGCCAATAGCCTTTTCTCCCTCTTTTTCTCATCACTTTCTTCCCACTGTTTCCCCTTGCTCTTTAAGACAGTGCAGCCATGCCGCAGGTGCACCACCATAGGTGCCCCCGGCAACAAACGGCACAAAGATGACAGACTCAGTAGAGATTCGGGCGCCCCGCACGACTACAGAGAGCAAATCAAAGTCTGGGACAAGAAGCTGATGACATAGGAAAAATGTGCAAAACAAGCATAGTCAGGCTGCAGTCTGTGGGAGTCTGGGAAGCAATCAACTCTCAGTTGGCCAAGCAGAGATTTCAAAGAGACTTTAATATCAGGCTACAAGGCACAATTCTCAGTTTTAAGACCGCTCAGAGTCAATCAAGTTCTTCAAGGCGAGTGTTTTTGCTTAACTACTGACTGAATGAGTGAAACTGACACAAGTTTCCAGGGGCCATCTCACTCTAAAATGACTTCTCATATATTCTTTCTGAACCTTTTTCCCTCTATCAACAGTCCTTTATCCCTCTGTCTCTCTCTGTGTGCGTCAGTGTGTTTCAAGTGTTTAATAGCTCAGCCAATGCTACCCCTTGTCCCTTCCTGCCAACTGCCTGTGGCTGTAACTTCAAAGTCTCCTCTGTTTTTCTTGTTTATCGGAACTGCCTGTCTCCTACATGTTCCTGAAACTAAACCTGCATTTTTTATATTTCATTGAAGACAAAGGAAGAGCAGTGGATTTCCCTGGTGTATAACAGGCGCAGTCATCCACCCGCATTCAACCCATGTATATTTTTCATGCTGACATTAGCCTTGTGAGCGAGGGGAGGGACAAAGTGGCAGAGAGAGAGTGTGAACGAGTACATCTGTTTGTACAAGTTCTTAGAGTCTGGCTGGAAGTGTGAATACTTATGTGCACATGTCCATTTGAGCCCCATATGGGCTCAACTGTGTTGCGCGTGAGTGTGGGTGAAACAACACTATACGGCTGGCGGTGGTAATCGAGCTCACTAATTACTTCCTGAGCTGAGAGAGTTGTCAGAGAGAGGAGGAGCTGCCACAGATGGTGAGAGACCCACACTGACACCAGGATATCCTACCTCTTCATCATTAGAGCTGAGCATGTGTGTTTGTGTGAGACTGAGTAATTGAGAGAATGAGTGAGGGTGTGTGACCAAGATTGAGTGTTCAAATTACAACTTTAAAACCACAGACCACATGATACACCCTGATGGGTAAAAAGCTGTGAAATAGATATCAAATAAATACTTCGTCCCTCTATTTATTATGATCATTTCAAAGATACTACCACTTGATATCTGATTACCCTGATGTTTGAATCGATTCCTGCTCCTCTGCTATTCCCCAGAGACATTGCGTCAGACAGTTATGTATCCAGATACAGTCACTCTAAGCTGGCTAAGTTCCACTGGACCTACCCAAACACCCATCCACTTCCAAGCATACTTCAACCAGCCCATTTCCTTTATCTGCTAAAGTGCCTGCGGGCAGGTGGGGCACCAGTGGACTCCCTTTTCCCTCCCTGTCCCTCACTCTCCAGACAAATCGCTGGAGGCTGACTACTCACCACTGTGAAGAGCCCTCGGTGCCGCTGACCTCGAGCAGGTCGTAGTCGTCCTCCAGCTGAAAGTCGGAGAAAACCAGGGCGATGGTGTCTCCCGGCTCGGCCAGCACGGTCCAGGTGCAGTCGGCATTGTTGTTGTACTCGGCCGGGTAATTGGGGGTGGTGATCACCCCACTCTGGCCCCGCAGTGTCCCGCCACACCCATCATCCGCTGCAGGGAGCACAGTAGAGAGAGAAAAGTGCTGAAAAGCTTAGCAAAAGAGGGAAATGTAAACAAAGATGACCGCAGACTTGTGGTGCAGAGATAATTGAAGATGTGCAGACAAATGGAACCAGTAGGAGAGGCGAGGAAGTAAAAGGCTAATAAACACAAACTGCAGCTTAACTGCAGCTAAAGGTCAGGGTTGACCCATAAGCAATCATATTAAGATTTTAACTGGCTATTGTAAGCTTATTCAAGATCAGTACCATAGTGTCCCGACTAAAAGACTGCATTGATTATATGAACACTCCTTTTAAAGATAAGGCATACTCAAAGACAACAAAAGACCCATAATACAATGCTCTCTGAAAGTAACAGAGTCACTCTGCAAAGCTAGAACTCCCTTAATTGAAAGAGACCTTCTGATGTTGTAAAAATGCAGATACATTATGGCATAACAAATAACACACGCGATTCGACTGTTATCAGGCCATTAAATAGGCATTAAGCACCATAGATGTGGGTCAATAGGGGCCTACTATGCCTACTATGTTGTAAAGGTGAAAGCAAAACTTAAAAGAAACGCGTTCTAACGCGTAAAACTGGATGAAACGTTACGTTTTGAACACAAACAAAAAGGCTTATTTAAGTTTAGGCAACAATATTACAACTTGTTTAGGTTTAGGCAACAAAACCACTTAGTTAGTTTAGGGAAAAACATTAAGTTATGGCTAAAAATAACTACGATTCAAAAGTGAAAGTGAAACTTAACGATTGTTAACACAAAGACAACGCCACATTGTTGGTTTCACAGAGGATGCAAACCCCGGTCTCCTGGGAGAAAACGCTGTGTTTTGTGTCCCATCTGCCGTCCCCGACCACCACCACCCCATTTGGGAGTTTAACACTGTCTATACTACAGTGCCTGACTTCTGCTTCTGCACCTGTCAGCTTTACTACGGTTGCTAGAGGTCGCTGTTGTGTTCTTTTCTACCTTCTTTCGATGATCTACCATGTGAATAGATGATTAAACCTAATATCGGGTGTAGTAGGCCCCTATTGACCCACGTCTATGGTGCTTATAGCGATGAAATGCCTATTTAATAGCCTGACAACAGTCTAATCGGCTGAATAACATTATATCATTTTTTCAGAATTTCCAAACGAAAATGCATTGGCTGTATACGGACCAATACAGGCATTATCTTAATGTATGTAATGTCAAAATTAATATTATAATATAATAATTAATTGGAAATATACTGATAAAGCTCAATCATTATCAAGCTGCTAAACCGCTTTGAGGACATATCAAGATGACAGATATGCTGATGCCTGATTATACTGATGACGCATACGTAATAATTGACAGCAAGAAAAAGTCTTCCAAACTATGTCACATAGGCTCAACTTAGTGTTAACTTTGTGGGTGAAGTTTTGCCAGGAACATTGTGTGCTTTTCAGCATTTTTAGTTTTTAAAAATGTATTATTTGTTTATTTTTCATGGCCGCAAATTATCTTTGTGCCACTAGCCAGAGTGCAGTTGTTCAAATTCAGGAGCATGAAAATGTGCAATGAGTTACAGCATATTGTTCCTTTGTCTGCAATTTTTGCCATAGGCCAGAGAGACACCAGTCATAGGATTTCAAAATGCCCTGGAGTGTTTTTACCATCAGCAGAGAGCAGGGTAAAGAGTGTGATGCAACCGAATGCAACGTAGGGGGGGTAGTGATTAAATTCTGATTAATTCAGATTTGTGTAAATCAACGCAACTCTTTCCTCCTTAAGACTGCTTTAAGGAGATCATTAAATAATAAAGCATGCATTTAATGTGTTGCCAGGATAACTCCCCTGCCCAGCTTCTGACGTGTTCATTACAGCTTTGAACAATACAATATCATGTGATATCGGAACTGCAATTCCTGTGAGGAATTTTTAGGAATACAGATTTTAAAATGTGAAAAGTGTGTATATGTCAGTACAGTATGTACTGGTGAACAGAGGAGACACATCAAATGAAGTTTTGAATGACACTCACATACTATTAATGTTCCTCAAATTCATGTGTGGATACCTATGGGTACCCCTCTGTGCCGGAGTGGTGTGGGATTCATTAGTGGGCAGCCAGCTAGCTGTGTGTGTGTGTGTGTGGTGTTTCAAAAAAGGTGGGAGGAGGAGCGCGGAGGTGCCGGGGCCCTGTCTATCATCCATCCTACCTGTCACCACGGCAACCCCCCTAAGGGAGGGCAAGCGAGTGTACGGACGAGCGGAAACTTGTGAGGTGTGAACTTGAATAGGAGGGAAGCCACGACAGAAGGGCGAGGAGAAGGGGGATGAAGAGGATGACAGGTGACAAGCGAGGATGGGCGAGACAAAAAGTGCAGAGGGAGGGTGGACAATGAGGAAAGAGAGATGGCGAGAGGGGGTGACAGGTGATTGTTGCAGTGGGAGTGACGGGAAGTAGAAGGTAGACAGAAGAAAGGATGAGGAAGTGCATTGGTATTCCACGCAAGACGGTTTCTTCACACTTGAAGGGAAGTCTCTGACTGCAAACTCTCCCCTTCACCTTGACTCTCTCCGTCGCTCTCTTCATTTCGTGGCGGATGCAAGGGCTCTACGACAATGGAAAACTAAACGTTTATACTGTGGACCGTACAAAAACCCCGAAATATGTTGAACACTTCAATATGTGAGGTTTGCAGAAACTTATTAAATTTCTTCTTCAGTCAGTCAATTGTGGATGTCAGGACGCTTCCCACGGTTGAACAGTACATATTTTCAAGCCGTCACTGGGGATGTCGAGGTTTTCCATAAAGTGTAAGCAGCTGCTTCGATTCCTCTGATTGTCATGGTAACCAAGATACGGGGAAGCATGGGCAATGCATGCAAGCTAGAAAAACATTCATGCCATCAAAAATGCATGTTTTTATGCATCTAGCTAAAGCTTGGAGTCTATATATGGGATTTTAAATGGGACAACTAAATGTGACACAACACCACTAAAACATCTGTGCTTTTGTAATAGGTAGAATAAAGCATGTGCACACGGTGACATTTCAAACGTGTCAGTAGTAAGCCTTTTTTCTGGAAAGATATGCTAAGGGGTTAGGAGAGTGTCAGGAACTGAATAAAACAGTGATGTTAAATCACTTCTAAGTATACGCGTGACAAGTGATATCGTTTTTAAGATTATAGCTAAGAGAACAAATTGATGAGTATAAGACAGGATATGTAAAACATTATCCGTGCCATCAATGGCTGACTATCATCTGTGGCCCGACAGCGCTGGCAACGTTTGCCCTCTCCTGAGTCCAGAATGGCGGCCGTGCCAAAACTGCTCTCCCCCCGCTCCCAAAGTACAGCGTCAGTTCTGCTTTTACACATATGGGCAGGCTCTATAATTGGAGTGACATTAACAATACACTTATGCATTATGAAGGAGCACTCAGGTGTACGCGTTGACTTTTATGTGGCACTGCGAGACCTCAATTAATCACACGGGAAATTGCTTGTTTCTAAAACTTGTTGGTGTGTAAATTCTGCTGAAATGGTGGCATAATCACATCCTTTAGTGCTTGAGCATTTGTTTTTTTTCTTTTTCAGGAAGCAGCCTGGGTCGGCATGGAGGAGGAGAATGAAAGCGCTTAGTTTGGATCTGAACAGCAAAATTGTTAGTGAATTATGGAGAAAAGACAGAGGGAAGGGAGATGAGAGTCCTTCAGAGTTTTACATAAAATGTAAGAAATTGCGAAAAACAGATTATGAAAGGCACACATAATCATTTCACATTTAGACGTGGAGTACAGGCATGTGCACGTGTATGTCTGTGTGTGATTGGGTGAGTGGGGACTGTGCTGGCGCATGGTGCCCAGCCATGCGTGCTCCTATGTGGGCTTCCTGACTCCCGGCCTGGTTGCAGATGGCACAGTGTCTCAGCGCTCCGCTCAGCAGGCACACTGACACAAACCATTGGACACAGCAAATGGACTTACACGGACATGCAAACTGTCACGTATATATGACATATGTATGCATCTGAATTATGTTAGAATTCACTTTTATACAAAGTAAAAAATCTGGCAAAATGATGTACAATGATAGCATAACATTTGCCTACAGTGAACCATTTTCAAGAACTGTGTCATGTTGGGTCAGACAACATACACTGGCAGGTGTCGGTGCCGCAGGGGTGCTCGCTAACTGTGAGGGAAGGACAACTGGCACAAGCACCTAACAGGGAGCTAACACATGAGGTCCTGTCATGGTAAATAAGATATCAGTATAACCACAGAAAACCCTGTCAGGTCATGTGGAGGCATGTGTAAATACTGTATATATGTATATATGTGTGTGTGTGTGTGTGTGTGTGTGTGTTTGTGTGTGTGTGTATGGGCTGGAGGATGGGTTTTATCAACTGGTGAATAAAAGACTATATGAGAAAGGTTGATTGTGCTTCATTTAAAAAACAAAGTCAATGTTGTAATCTACAATACTATGATTTTTAGGTTTTCAGAGTTAATGTATAAAATGCAGGGCTGCCAAAGTTAACGCGATAATAACACGTTAATGCAAATTTGTTTTAACGCCACTAATTTATTCAACGCATTAATGCAACTTGCGATTTTTAAGGTCGTAGTGGGCTCAGTTTTAAAGCTAGAGTGAAGACACTTGCATCAATTGAAACTAGAAAACCTAAGGATATTAAAAAAACACTCCAAACTTGGGCTAAATTTTGGTGAGGAAAAACTGGCATGGCCATTTTCGAAGGGGTCCCTTGACCTCTGACCTCAAGATATGTGAATGAAAATGGGTTCTATGGGTACCCACGAGTCTCCCCTTTACAGACATGCCCATTTTTTGATAATCACATGCTGTTTGGGGCAAGTCATAGTCAAGTCAGCACGCTGACATACTGACAGCTGTTGTTGATTGATTTCCAATAATAAATATATACATTTAGAATTTGCATTAAGAAAGCATATTTGCCCACTCCCATGTTGATAAAAAAATGTGTGATTAATTTGCAATTAATCGCAATTAACCATGGACAAACATGTGATTAATCATGATTAAATATTCTAATTGATTGACAGCCCTAATTATAATTATAATAAAATGTTACCTTTGTAAATGGACATTACATCACTTCCAGCCATTCTGTTGTTAGTTGGTATTACCCTGAATTGTCTATTTGTAATCCAGCTTTACAGCTGAGGTTAAAATAACCTCCCTATGATTTCACCAAATGCTGTATCTTTATTTATATATATTTTTAAATAACTTTAGTCATTTTATCAAACTAAATTTGATTATCTGTGGCATATCTCTGAGCTGGCTGTCAGTCCTCAGGGTCACTCAATTTCCTACAACACTACTTAAATCAGATGTGATTAAAACATTCACTTTGTGGTCAAAAAGTCTTCAAGATTTAGCCTGTTCTGATAAACAGTTTTCCACTGCACCCCCTACATACCTCTGCAGTAGGGAAGGGGGAAATCCCAGGCGGCGGTACCCGATGATGTGGCGAGGCAAGACAGGGTGGTGTGACCCTCCAGCACATAGCCCGGGCTGCAGCTGTAGCGGATCTTATCCCCAATGTTGAACGTGGACCCCTGCTGGTGGCCATTAAGTAGCTGTCCAGGATTACCACAAGTGTAGCTGGGCAGAGCTGGAGACAGAGAGGGGAGAGAATAGGCAGTTAATGAGGCAGTCTGTGGTACTGCTTCATGTTAGTACTGACAGGAGACGGGAAATCAGGGGAACAGTACAGGAAGAGTCTGGTGACAATCAATGACATCTGCTCATGACAACATATTTGACCCAGCCATGACTTCCTTAAAAAAAACAAAAAACACTAATAAATATTTTCCTGGCTATGCACAGACAGTACAGTTTAGTAGCAGAAGTGCTGATACAGTTCCACAAACCAGACATGGTTATGGAAACCTGCACAGTCAGTAACAGTACAATGATATCCACTGATGTAGATTTACATTTTCATTTTTTTTTTCTCCCTAGAGTACCATAATAATCACTCAGTCACTCATCGATGCCATGTTGAACATCACGGCTTGTCCAATCGTGTACTCGCATGCAAATAAGTGAGACCAGTATTGATAGAACCTTGTCTAATCGTGTGTTATCGTGCAAATTAAGTTCAAAGGAAGTTCAGCCAAACTCTTGCTCCTGAACCTCTTGCTTCGGTCTTGCAGTACAAGACGCGGGATTGTAGCTTCTGTTCCCCTTGATGACATACAGTAGAACGCCTAAGCCTAAAAATGCTGGCTAAAAATACTATATAGGTGCGTAGCGGGGGAGATGGCTTTGTTCTTGCTGCATCTCATACAATAAATCCTCAGAGTATGAATAAAACTGCCAATGACCAAACATGCATTACACAAACACACATCCAGCTTACAGCCCCAGTCCCAGTCACACACTCCCACACAGTGAGTGAGCTGGCCAGAGCATGTGCTGGACTTTGGATGAAACTCAGTCTCTCCACAGGGACTGGCCTGAACTCCGAAGAGGACAGAATGGCTCCTATACAGCAACACAGCTTACTGGCACATCAACATCACATTCAATGCACACTTGCTTTTTCTACCCTATCGGATGTCTCCAGCTTCATAATGTATTACAAAATACTATAATATTTCAAAGGCAGTTAGTTTATTTTGGCTGCACGGTGTATCTTAACAAGAAATACAGCCCCATATTCAGTTTGGAAAATGCTTTTGTTTTAGGATAAATAAGTTAAACAAGCATAAGCGCATCCTAAATGACATGAAGATTCTTTGAGTCGCCTTTGCAATTGTCCTTTTTGTATCGCACACAAAGTGCTTTATTGAAGAGTTAATTTTGTGTTTTAAAAACAATTTCTTGTTATGTTTGTTTATCTTTTCCCCCTTTCTAGCCCGGTAAGCTAAGACTTCCTTACAGCAAGGTCTAACAAGGACGGATCAATCATTTTATCCAGCAGTGCATTCCACAGGGCATGAGCGGTGGAATTAACTGTCTAGTGGTGAATAAATAGACTGCAAACAGTTTGTGTCCGGTCCACCATCAGACAACAACCATGACCTCTAAGTGCTAGATTTTGGATGTGGGTGTGTGTGTGTGTGTCTGTGAGGGTACCCCTCACAAAGGTTACCTTAGCTGTGAAGTTATGAGACAGTAAGCCTTTAGTGATGCTATCTCACAGCTTGGATATGAATTCTGACTATTTGTGTTGAGATTTGGCAGTCTGTGTTCCTAGATGGAGCGTTGAGGGGTTTGCAGATGACAGAGAAGTCCAAAACAACAGCAATGTACTGCTGTCTCACCAATACACAATGTCAGTCCCCATATTTGGACAATGCATTATTGACTGACAGAATACAAATATGATATAAATATCAAATATCAGAAAAACTCTATCATTCACTATTTATATTCTGTAAGTTATTCAAACATTAGAATGTAAATAAAAGTATAAAAATTTGTGTTTGTGTGTGTAGAGGGATTTTGGAGGTAATGGACTTTCATTAATTCTCGCCATAAAAAACCTGCAGTCTGCATTTATTCATTTCTTCCTTTAAATACATTTTAATTAAAAATGTGTCATACATTTTGTAATTGGCTGAGCCAATCCAACGCTAGCTTGTTTTGCATTATTTTCCAACCTAAAAATATACATGCACAAAGTAGCTTCAATCCAGAAATTCAGTAACAGCGTTGTTGGCCAACAGCAAAACACATTAGCCAAATCCTTGTTGTCGCGCACAACACTTCCCTACTTTTTCTTAAGAGGCTCTTAAAGGGTAAATTCAGCAATGACTCACTTAGGGCAGACAACTGCAGCTGTATGTTGCACTTCTAGCTACATCCCAATCAGAGATTTCACAGCAGGTGTTTTCCATCATCTGTCGAAGGTAGAACACCTGCTCAGACACGAAGGATTCTGCCCTATATGACTCAGTGCTGATTTATACGTTAAAGTATGTGAGTAGTACTTGGGTGCTCTCTCTCTCTGGCCTACTCCTATACTCTGATGACAGACTGACTTGTCACTTTCAGGCTCCACTGTGCCATAGCCTTTATTTTGACCAGTCAAGGCCACCTTATTACAGCTTCCCTTCCATCACTACTAGATTAGCATAAACACAAGGACTCTGTCCGATTAACATATGAGCCACAGGGACTCAGGCTTCGGTGCTGCAGCAACAGCCACAGGGGGCCCTTGTGGCATGTAGGTAACTGCTTCACCCCAGTGGTTGTGGGGATTGTTCAACATAGCTCTCGTGTCACAAAAGTTTGAGTTTGAATAACATTTTAGAGATCGAATGGGATGAGGGTCAGCTCGTACAGAAGGTTAGAGTGAAGTACAGGAATAAATAACTTTCTCACAGCAGACGTCTTGACTTGTGCCAGTGCCGGGGCCCTGATATTGTACATGCTGGTTTACCGGCATGGATTACTGGCAAGCTTAAATGGAACGGAGCCATCATTAATGATATTATTTACACCTGTGCTTTTCCTGCTATGAGAAGTCAAAATGTCCGCTGCGGGAACGGCCAATTTTTGGCTTGGAGAAAAAAAAAAAAAAAAATGAGAAAGACAACAGATGTGTGAGAAACAGGAGGTGTATGCAAGGCTGGGAGAATGACGGGAAAAATATGTGTGTGTGTAAATCTCAGAACGGCTATCGGCTATCGGTCTGACGACAGATAAGCCTCTGGGGGCAAGGGGCTATATTTCTGGGATTCCGGTGTAGCCAGCAGAAATCCAGACAAAGACTTCCTTTTCCGTGTGCTGCTCATTGTTTACAGTCCGATTAGCAACTGTGAGACTGGAGTTGGAGTTGGAGTTGGGAGATGACGTGTAGGACTGGATTGCCAAGCTAATTTCAAACCAATAAAAAGCTAAATCATCATCAGACAATAGCCAGTCAGATCCCAGATTGCATTTTGCCATTTCATTTAAACAACAAAAAAGAAGATCAACTCGATGGCAGTAGGATACTTTACAACAAAAGCTTGAGTCTCTCAGAGTTTACGAGATACACCTGAATGCACCATAAAGTTCATGTTGGCGTCCACACACTTTGCCGTACAAAACGATGTAGACACGCAATCAATTTTGGAGACCAAAGTTGAAAACAAACAGCTCGCTGAGCACTGTTTTTTTTTTTGCTGTTTGTTATTTACATAACTCACAAAAGGGTGGTTAGCACTGTAGCCTCACAGCAAGAGGGTCGCTGTCCAATCCGGCTTGGGGCCCTTCGGTGTGGATTTTGCATGTTCTCCCCGTGTTAGCGTGGGTTTTCTACGGGTTCGCCGGCTTCCTCTCACAGTACAAAGACATGCAGGTTATGTTAATTGTTGACTCTAAATTGTCCGTACTGTAGGTGTGAACGAGAGTGTTAATGTCTGGCAACCTGTCCAGGGTGCACCCTGCACCGGTGTCTTCAGGAAAGCTGGAGGATTTTCCAGTTCTGTTGTTTCTCCGTCATCTCCGACTCCGACAGTGGCCACTCCACCAGCGTCTCGAAATGTGCAGCTGCAGACTATCGGTAGGCTACGTTGTGTCGACTTCGAAGTGTTTTTTTTTTTCTTTTTCTTCAGACGTGCGCAAATACCCGGGGGGTGGAGACAAAATAATACAAGGTGAATCGCCGATCGTGCTTTTGACTTTGAAGGTCGAAATTGAAAGCTCTTTTCAATCGATCTGCAATTTAGAATCAAAATAGTGACCCCCCATAGTAGCTATATAGCCAAAATCAGGAAACCAAGGCAGCGCTGTATAAAAAAACACAACTGGCTTGTTTTGCAGTGCGTGCTTTAAACTCATTTATCACAATATATTCCATTTCTTCCTGTAGGCTAAATCCTAAACAGAGAGAGAGAGTATGAAAAGGGAGATGGAGAGGAAGAAAGACAAAAACAAACAAACACACACACACACCAAAGAGCTTGAGAGAAATAATGAGAAAACAATTTTAAATATTTGCGAGACGACTTCACATTACTCTCCATTAATATCCTCCCCTACACATGCTTTCATACATCAGGATTATTTCACAAATTATTCTACAAGCTTTATAGCCTTCCCGGGAAAACTTCCTGTCTAAGAACAGAGAGGTGGGTTTCTTCCAGGGGGGTCTGTCATCACGTGGACTATTATATCGCAACCCCCCACACCCAAACCCGCAACAGCAGCCCTTGGGTGTTTGTCATGGCAGGTCCATAAGTCAGGAGGATGGGAGACTGTGACATGGCCCATCCCTGGAGGCCTGCATGCTTTAAGCACTTCCACTGCTGAAACGGCAAAGGATGCTCCTCGTCCATCAATGCGCCCCTCTCTACGGCACACACTGGCTAACAGTAGAAGCAAGTGCGAACAAACCACGTGCGCACACACATACACGCTGAGAGCAAGGAGCCACGCCATCCATCACACCACCCGTCCCTTACATCATCTGCTTACATCCCTTTATTCATTCCCATCTCTCTTCATACCCTCTCATTCCTGGTGACTAGGACAAAGGACAGTGGAGAAGGCGGAGGTGTGATGCGTATCTCCTGTGAGATGACCTTTGACCCTAATAAGACTGATGCTCTCTCATCCTGGGTGTCTTCAAGCCTGTTCCTCAATTTGTCATCCTCTCCTCCTCAGGAAAAGGGAATTAGTAGTAGTCGTAGTATACCCTTGCATACTGTAAAACCCATTTGTCACAAAATGGTTCTTTAAAACAGCTTATGCTGCAAAATAAAGAGATTGTGAATATATTAGCACTATGTCGTAAGAGGCTTCGTTCAAGGAAGTCTTTCTGTTTTTAATCATGGACTGTATATAAGAAGTGGACGTAGTTAGTGGACTGCCGTTTTGAAGCCTTGAGTTCAGCATTTTGGCCATCTTGGTTTTTGGTCGTAGACATCTTGATATTTTGCAACCAGAAGTGACACGAGAGGCTGGAGCTATGTACAACTGATCACTGAAAAGGGCATTTTTCAGGCGACCGAGAATGTTATAATTAACTTTCATGAACTGAAAACACATCCTCAAATGGTTAAAGTTGTAATACGAAAACATGGACAACTCCCAGACTGGCCAACACCGTGGTAGCGATTTGTCAATAACAAGGTAAACACCGCCCTGAAGCATACCCTGCTTAATTGTCTATTTGACTCTAAATGGGACCATAATTCACTAAAAGAACATCATGCTGTATTGAAGAAGACTTGAAACTTGCGATTGAGACCATAAACTCATGTTTACAAAGTTTACTGAGGTAATAAATCAATGAGAAGTAGGGCCATTTTCTCATAGACTTCTAGACAATCAGACTTCTTTTTGCAACCAGAGGAGTCGCCCCCTGCTGGCTATTAGATAGAATGCAGGTTTAAGACACTTCTTAATTTTCTTCACTTTTCAGAACTGGAGGTTGCCGCCCGTTTTTAATAGATAGATGAATATAGTTGTTGCAAATGGTAGACGATGAGATAGTAGAAAGATGGAAAAATGGATTTCCGCTATGTGTTCAAAAGCAGATTTATCATTCATTGTGTCTCTTAAGTTATAAGACTCTAGTGGAAGGAGGAACCAAGTCCCTGAAGTAAATCAGAAGTAATGTGCTGAGGTTAGGGAAAAGGCAAGAAAGGGGAGAATTAAAGACAAAGAGAGAAAGTGTGTGAGATACAGAGAAAAACATGTGGAGATGACAGCTGTGCAGACAACCTGGAGACCTGTCTCAATACAGTGGAGTTTTTTTTTCCTCATTTCTTTAGTCTAACATACATTCCCTAACATTACTGGGTATTTTTTCTCTCTTCTTATCTGTATTTTTCTTCAATATTCCATCTTTCTTTGAATAAGCATAACAATTAAGGATGGGGTAGTGATTAAGACTGACTCTTTTTTAGATTTTGTTTGATTAAGAAAAAGATCCAGATACTGTAGACAGATGGTAAGGAACAAACAGTTGCAAGGATGTTGGGAGAAACAGCACTGTCATCAATAGGAGGGAGCTACATTCTGCAGCACCTGGCTCTAAATTAGTTTCCAGCATAAGATAGCAGGATACACTGTTGACTAGTTGACCATACAGTGACTCCCATTTTGGTGCGAGTTGCTGGAGTTTATCTTGTTTAAGAAATCCAACCCAGTTCCCTGCTGATTGAATGTTTGCCTTCGACTCTCTGTAGGTATTTATGGGCCCACCTTTGTATTGATCTCGGTACATCCTGCATCACTCTTTTCCATCTTTCTTTTGGACTTTCTCTGTCTTCCCATTCCTTTTCCTGTGCCTCTTCCCGCTATGCATTTGGAAGTGACATTGCGAGATCGATCCCAACGCACAGGTGCATTAGCTCAATAAGCAGTTTCTGCTTTGTCAAGCAGCAATTCAATCAATGCCTCCTGTTCCCTACACATGGGCTGGACAAAAGATGGCAACTCCCATCACTTCTGGTTAGAGAGGCTGTGGAATGCAGAAATCCACTCTCCTTTAGATCCAAGAAATAGATAGAAGAATCCTACTGTTGAATGTGGGCACGTATGAGTGTGTGTCGGTGTATTATGTGGATTTATGAGTATCTGCAAACAAAGAACTTCACTCAATAGATGTAGGCTAACACAATTAAAGCCCCCCTGTGGAGTTTTCTTGTAAACAAACAAAACTAAATGGGATGAATTCAATTTTCAGATATTTTCTTAAAAATTTGAAACATGCACTGTTCACATCCATGTTTGCTAGCGAGCAGTCTTCTTCTTCCCTGCCTTTGTTGGCGCATTGCTGCACATCTTGGCGCATTACAGCCACCTGTAGATCAGTGGAATAGTGTGACACCGTTGGCAAGAATGTGTATTGCATCACTTGCACATGAAATCAAGCGCTTACTAAACTAACAGCCAGCCACCAGGGGGGTGATCCAGATGTTTTCGCTTAACTTTTGGGGAACTGTCAAACCGCTGTGTGTGCACCCTACAGTGTCAGCCTGTGAAAAACTTTCCTGAATGTTGCAGCAGCAGTCCAGAGAAGAAGAGTGATATATTGTATATTTCTCGTTTTGCCCTTCAAAATGAAAATGCACTGAATTCAGGTGAAAAATAACCTTATTTTAAGTCTTAGTTTGATGCAAAGATTTGTGCATTAGCAGGAATGTAGCACAGCATTGAAGTGAAAGTACAGCTTTAAGTGTTTATTTAAATGTGAAAGTGCAATAAAAATATTCCGTCCCGAAAATCAATGAATAATCATGTTAAATAATAGTGATCTCAATATTGATCAAAATAATCCTGATCATCATTTTGGCCATAATCGTGCTGCCCTTATACTTACTATGCTATACTACCAGATCTTGGATAGGTCGGTGTTAAAGATAGAAATTAAATTCCCAATATCAATCAAATCATATTACTGGTTAAAAGTAAACTCAAAAACCATGCAATACAGCTCTTATCCTTCCTCGTCTGTCTAAAAGGAGTTGTTGCCTGAAATATTTTCTGCCAGACCTCCTGAAAATAGTTTTGTCACTTAGAGATTAAACAGGGACAGACGCACTGTGACAACAATGAGGCAGAGGAAGACTACAATTGCCCATGCACACATAAATACTTTTTCTCATTTAACCACACACAAAATAACAGAGGATACTAAATGTTGCGCAAACATGAGTGTGGCCCACATCAAAGACAATCCTTACCTTATACCACTAAGCCCTAAGTCAACAGTCAGTGTTTTATTTCGACTATAAAAGCCAGAGCTTATCATATCTTTATCACAAATTATAAGTTAATTACTGTGTTGAGTTCTCTGCAGCACTACTTTCCTGTAATGTTTATTTTCTAAACTAAGATGTTAAGGTAGTGGAAACACACTTAGCCCAACCACCTTAGATTTACATACGCAGGGGAAACCCCTTATCAAAGTTGCTGAGTGTAATCACATCCGAGTGTGTTTATGTGTGTGTAAAAGTCCTATGTGTACCTGTGTGTGTGCGGGTAATAGTTAATGTTGCACGGCGTGTCACTGCCTGAATGGTTTGGGGGGTTGAGATTTAGCTTTGAAAATCCCTGTCTGATTTTGAGCTTAGCTGCGCATAAAGCTTCTCTAACTTGACACAAGAGAAATTGTGGAGTGAGAATGAGGGTGTGAACCTCTTGTACACAGACAATCAGACACACATGCACAAAGAAAATGCACACAAATAGAAATACAGACCGCAATGAACTCTAGATATCCTCATTTCCCACGCACACAACAGCAGGTGCAGTAAAAAGGGCCAGTTGCTGTGTGGGAGGCGCTGAGGTGTGAAAGAGAGCTCATACAGAATTTATGGCTACCGACAATGTCTGCAAAACGGAATAATGTGCCATTCAGTAGCCATTCACTATATATGAGACTAAACTAAGAGGGATCGGGGAGCATGAGAAGGAAAGCCAGAAGACAGATGAGAGGCAGGTCTTGGGGAGCTGGGAAGAGAGATCAACACATCTGTGTCCAGCCTTGACTCTGGCTGGCTTGAAGCATCTAAATCCCCGTGGCTTTTCAGGCTTATCTCTCCACTGGCATTACTCTTTCAAACAAAAATCCTGTGGTCACACCTGCAAGCTCAAGTACACAGGTGCACAGAGACACATAAATCCCAAATCAAGAAGATTACATGTGAACGCAAACTGCGGTGGTTCGCTTAATAGCTGTGAATTTACTGATGAAGTAGATTCTGCCTTATGATGGTATGCTGGAACACTCGGCTATATTAAAGACAAAACAATTTCAGAAAAACAGTATGGCAAGGTAATTTAAATTTACATAATTTCATATAATAAGGTCATTTAATTGTGCGAAAGGAACGTTGGTGTACAAACCTATCCAATTATAGTACAGCAGTGATTTGTAGCTATATGCCAGTTACATTACACATCACTTCTACGCACTGAGGTTCTTAGGTTTGGGGGGGAAAAAAAAGAATTGGTATCAGTCAGTCAGTGCTTGGTATCATCTTGGGAATAAGTATTGGAGAGAAAAATTGGATCAGTGCATCCCTAGTCCATTTACCCATTAGAGATTTTTTTATTTGGAAGTGAACATTTTTTCCTATTAATTTCAAAGTTTTTGGCCAAGAGTGATGCTTAAAGTGGCAGTAGGCAGTATGTTTTTGGCATCATTGGGCAAATATTCCATAATAACCTTTCAGCATATTGTAATTCAAGTGCTCTGAGAGAAAACTAGACTTATGCACCTCCTCATGGCTCTGTTTTCAAGCTTTAAAACATCTAGCCCGCGACAGGAGACTTTGACCAATTACAGGTCATTTCATTGAGAGCGTTTCTATTGGCTGTGCTCCGGTCATGTGACCAGAACTTGGCGTTCCTTCACCAGATTTCACAATGGCGGCGGCGTCACAAACTTTCTCATTTTACAATTAAACCGTGCACTACAAGATAATTCTGAAAACATTTGAGGCAAGAAATAGGCATTAACGTAACATGATATTGATTCATATTTGATCAGCGCGGCCTAGTTTGACCGTTTGGTCGGAGTTCGCGAGTGATTGACAGCCGGCTCTCATAGACGGCAGGTGGATCAGCTCTTACTGCTCGTTTTCCTCCGGTATGTGAAATTTTGCAGATGCCGTTAGGAGCACCGGAGGACACAGAGGCACATGATTTTTGTCAGGTTACCTGTTTCATGTACTACTGTCACGATATAGCGACCGTTTTATAAAAATAACTTTTTTTAATCATATTTGCTCCAATCTCGCCTACTTCAGGCAAGGTTACCAAAAGCATTAGCATCATTCCTCAGGGAAAATAAATATACATGTCAAAATTCATGGCAATTCAACCAAAAGTTGTCAGCATATTGTGTTCTACACCAAAGCATGATGTAAAGACAGTCAGACCAGCATCCCCATCCTTAGGTCCTGCTGTTGGGACAAAGACTAGAAGCCTTCTACCCCTGCTTTCTTGTTTTTTCTGCATTTTGTCTTGCTTTGCCCTCCCCTCAGCCGATCCTCTCTTCCCCACTCTGCAGGTTGCCTTGGCAACAGTAAAGGCCCACCAGAGAGGACTTTGTGGAAGGGGAAGTGTCGATGCGTAAACGTGCAGGTTTGTGGGGAATGTGAGAAAACAAGCGCACCTCTTTTCTTGGAATGCAGTAAACCTGAAAATACTCAAATATGTGGTCCTCTTGACTATATACTCGTGACTATCCAGGTTGTCTTCCAACCTTTGTTGACATGTTTATACTTTCATTCCATACGTCACATGACTAGGATATGAAACTAAAGCCTTCATCACATAGATATAAGAAGAAAAAGTATCCTCCCGAAAATTATAGAGAAGCATTCCTCACTTTATCAAGTCAACAGGTCAAATGCCAATTCAGACTGACATCCCATTAACCATGTCTCCTTCAATTCACTTTAGTTTCCATCTGTTTAGTTATCTGACTTGTGCAGGTAATACAGCAGCGGTGGCTTGATGAAGCAAAGGTGCATTAGAAAGATTAATCAATACCTTTATTTAACCTTGGCTTTTCCTTTAATTTATCACTCTCTCTTTCTTGCACTCTCTCTCTCTATTCCCTGTCACCTGCTATGGTGAAAGGCAAGGAAATCCCAGGTTCACCACTCCATAAAATATCTTTTTGATCCAGTACCGCAGGCGTTGACATCAAAAGAATATCTATCTGTGATGTGTTGATACATTTTCTGAGGCTGATATCGACATCTGATAATTTTCTGTTTCCATCGTATTGTGTTTACTGTAGTGTACAAATAGTACAGACACAAAATGGAATAGTTTTTTTTCCAGACATGATTACCAAAATTAAGCAAAAGACAATGTCATATTCATATTGTTGCTAATTTGACAGATAAGTAAGATAACAAGTAAGTGACTATGCTCAGTCACAAAAATGCCAAATCCAGAGTCGGGCCAACATTTGACAGAAGGTTTGTGTAGCCAAGAATGCAGCTGAAAGTGCAGAAGAGTCCCAGAATGCATCATCATTACTTTACTTCTAAATCATATGCTGTAATTTGCTAAAAAAAAATGGCTCCACCTCCACCACCAATGGGGCCGACAACACAACAACCATTGATTTTTTAACCTGAGGGAAATGCAGGTCAGTGCTCTGTCTGAGGAGCGGCGCAATGTCATCTATTTCACTGGTCAGGCCTTTATGACCAAATAATTGTTGATTATAGCACTGTGTAAATACAGACAACTACCAAGCATGCACACATGCTAGTGAATCATGTTGCAAACAACCAGGTCATTGTCACTGACAGAAGAGACGGTTTATCATCTCTACTTTATACTTTAACATAACATTTGTTATGATATATTGTAACTGGCGATGCTAAACTCTGTGATTATTGTTTAGATTTTGATAGCTTTAAGTAATTAATATGACAAATCATTAGAAAAATGTTTTTTTGTTACAAAATAACAGGGCAGAAAAAACATTTATCCTCTCTTCTCCTTTGAAGGGAACATCAGAAACCAAATGGAAGAAATTAATATATGATATTATTTGGTTTCATAATTCGACGGAATACCTCTTTCTGCGTAGATGGATACTTAAGTCCGATAAAGTCAATGAAATTATGCATAAAGCAGTCAGTATTCTATCATAGGCAGAGCAGACAGTCGCACTGAGCCAGACAGCAGCCTGCTACACAAGAGCCACAACAACCCATATTAGCTTTCCTGCTAAAGTGTCTTTCTACTTGCTATTATTGGCTCTGACTGTGTGAGTGCTCTGTTCCAAAGATCTGGTAAAGACTGGCACCTCTTCACTACATGCTGTTTGTATATGATCAATAGAAATGTATGAATCAGACAGATCATGTTAAGAATGACTCACATTCTTGACATGACAAAGACCTTCATGGATAAAAAGGTCAAAGGAAGTATCCGTATTCCTATGGAGCGAGTATAGCTTGTGCAAAAGTGAAGCCTCTTTACTCCGTGCAGTTCTGTTTTTGGCTCAACTCTTAACTCACAGACTCTGCCTTTAGTCTGTACGCTCCGCTTCACCAGTTAAATCATCCTGTCATCCTTATTTCTTATGCTCGCAATTTTTTAAGACCAAGTGCCTGATCTGCCTGTATGACAGCTGGCAATGCATTACAGTTTATTTTTTAATAGAGTAGGAGCTTCAGTTGCCTTTGCTACCGTATGAGAAAATAATACGAGACGTAAACTAAATTAGCAAAGAATCAGGCCCCTAAGAAGCAATTTGTTGATATTACCATAGTTTCTGAGAGGATTCACAATTTGACGGACTGACTACCGGCAATACAAGTGGTTTGACCGGTTCCATTTCGATTTTCTGTTCCATGTCTAAAGCAGCCGCTCTCGTCGACCCTGCAATCATCATCAAGTGCACTGCATTTAGATCCTTTGTAATATTATAATGAGTTACATTTGGCCAATTACTGAACTGCAGTTAAACGGGATGAATCATGCAATCATAAAATCCATTAAATTGCTGTATTCTGGTACAAGGCTATCGCTCTGGTGCATTATAGCTTTCTTCACTTCTGACTCACTATTGTCATCACAATATGATAATCCATCAGAACATGCCATCTTCTCCTCTATTTAACGTCTCATCTTCTTTACCCGTGAGATTTGTGACCTTATTTTATATTATACTTCATTTCAGGCATTTTCTATAAGATGCATACTATGTAATCATCTTATCTAGATGCGCTGTAGTGCGTCTTTTCTTCCTCTATACCCCCCTCCAGCCCAAAAGGAATCAGGGGGACTTCATGTAAAAGGAGAAGTTTTCTGGTATTAGGCTGCTGCTTCCTTGTTTCCTACAAATCCCACCCTGTATTCCCCAAGCTAGTCTCTTCTTTTGATTCCAGACCTATTGTAGGGGAATAGTTCCCTGGGGATGTACCATCCTATAGTCAATGTTTGCTTCATCCTTTATGTTTCCTTTCAACTTAAGGATCATAAAGAAAGTAGGGTAGGGTGATATATCTAATATACTCTATGTCTTGCGTCTTTTTCTGCGCTGGATGTAGTAAATGACTATATCATGAACATCGAGTACAAATTGTCAAATACGACACGTCATCTTTGGGAAAAAGTTATTTGACGTGTACTTCAAAGAATGATCAAATAGTTCCCGGTGTTTAGTATTTTTGTCGGAAATGCCCATCCCTATTTTAAAAAGAATGAATAGACTTGCAAAAAAAAACCCTCCCTTTGACAGAACACCTCGGCTTGTTCCCAGTCTTTGCCTCATTACACTGAGTAGCAACTGTGAATTAAGGCCTCAAATAGAGCAC
>CAKAKR010062138.1:251180-317478 GCA_916700685.1 Adelosebastes latens | reverse complement strand
AAGAAAGTAGGGTAGGGTGATATATCTAATATACTCTATGTCTTGCGTCTTTTTCTGCGCTGGATGTAGTAAATGACTATATCATGAACATCGAGTACAAATTGTCAAATACGACACGTCATCTTTGGGAAAAAGTTATTTGACGTGTACTTCAAAGAATGATCAAATAGTTCCCGGTGTTTAGTATTTTTGTCGGAAATGCCCATCCCTATTTTAAAAAGAATGAATAGACTTGCAAAAAAAAACTAAAAAAGAAAAAATTATATAATCCATACCCATTCTGTAAAGAAAGCTCAGTGCTGCTGCTAAATCAAATGGCATCTGGAGGTGATCCAAGTAAAGCCCATAAATAAACCATGTGATTTGTCAGTCAAAACACATTCAGGAGCTACACAACCGTGCATGCGGAGTATAAAGGAAACGAAGCAGAATTCTACTCTCAGTTCACACACAAAAGATGCCAATTTTACTCCCCACCCACTCTTACAAAGATGGCTCGCCACAAAAATACCCTCCCTTTGACAGAACACCTCGGCTTGTTCCCAGTCTTTGCCTCATTACACTGAGTAGCAACTGTGAATTAAGGCCTCAAATAGAGCACGTAGCAATGCCAAATGATGGGTAAGAGACAAACACAAAACAAACAGGTGTGCCTTCACTTTACGCTTCAGCGACGGCGCATTTTGCACAGTGAGCTTGTCAGGCACACACAGTGGAAGGCAGCGAGACACACGGAGAGGGACAAACATCAACACGAGGATAAACACAAATCAGCTAAAAGCCCGGTTTCTGTGCGACTCTTGAAGATATTTGTCTACTTCTAAGCAGTCTGAGGAGGAAGGTTTATTTCTCTGTGACACCTCCCGGTTGTCTCTCTTCCCTCCAGTAAATCAACCTTAAGTGGCCCGGGCTGTTTCTCCGCTGTCGGTGTCAAAACAGTGGAAATCCAACTGAGAACAACAAACATTGATTTTCTATAGCCTAAGTGAAGAAGAAGTAGAACAAACACAGCTGACCCATGTGATTGTGTTGAGGGAATTATATTACGCAGTGCTTGTGTGTGTATATGTAAGTCTGTATGATTGGCCACATTGTTTTTCCTGGCTTACGCAATGTGTTTGTGCCATTTGTAAAGATTCAGCACTGCAATTTATCACAGTATAGACTGAATTACTCACAATCCGATACGGAACAATCAGCAATCCTATATCTAGTCAGTAACCATGACGTTAAACATACGTGTACACTAACAGCCATGGTAATTCAATTACAGATTTAAAAAAATGTCATTAAAAAATCTCTACAAAGACTCAGTCAACTTCCCAGGACAAATGTGCTACACCTTAAATTTGACCTTTAACATTTAGGGTGGCTAACAAGTGAATACTCAACAGTCGATAAGGTCTGAAAAGGGATGAGTGGAGGGAATTGATAATGGCTGATCGATAGGTCTGGCCTGATGAATGGCTGCACATTAGAGCAGCCTAGTAAACGGAAAAATGATTAAACACAGCAGCCAAGAGGGAGCCGCTTGGTTTGATATCAATTAAAGCAATGAAAAAGAATGCACTGGTTACTGTTCATAACCGCCGCCGGGTATTTCATCATGGATGGTAACATGCATGCAAGGCAATCTTAATGATGTATTAGATTACACAAGTGCTTAATGATAAATGTGGGTTTATTAAAGTTGCCTATACTTGAGTCTTCAGTAAATACATTGTTAAAAGTTTAATTCCAATCAAACTAATTGGAAAGAAGCAATGGAGGGGAACCAGAAGACTGCACCAAATACCAAACACACAAAATATGATTGCATACTGCCTTTCTGAATAACTTTTAAACTCCAACAGCTGAACATTTTCTGGATCAATAAACTGTCACACCAATTTACCTGCGAGAGAAAGAGAGTAAATACGCCAATAAATACCATACTGTCACAAACAATAGACGAGAAGTCTGATATGGTATTGCCTGGAATTTGTTGTGCGTCTCGATAGTCACGGCATATCCGCAGACCTCCTCTTCCTCCCACCTGCTGAGAGTCTCCGTCACACCGAGCTAACGCAGAACCCCCACTACGCGATCAATACAGATACCTCCTTTAATAGTTTTATACTCTCTCACCCTGTCTGTGATGAGTGACTGAACATGACATGAAAACATGACAATCCCAGCACATCTCACCCTTCCTCACACCCTCAAGGGCTCCCTTCCCTGTCAGTCTGACCTTCAATTACCTCGGCACAAGTGGACACTAATTCGCTTCAAGTTTTTTCAACCATATTGCATACACCTATAGCACATACTCTTGGCAGTGAAAAAGACAAAGCACGTTAAGTCACGGAGCTTTCCGTCAGGCACTACAAAGTGTTCTACTTTGTGCTGCTTGCATGTTGTTAAAAAAAAGCTCCGTTTACAAAAGGAGATTCATCACCTCGGTCTCAAGTGCGGATACACATTTGCACATACTGCATACACGTACGCACTCATACGCATATTCAGAAGCACGTTCCTAACTCATCCCAGCTCAGAAACAATGACACCCTAATCCGAGGACAATACGGGCACTAATCCAAACAAAACAAGGATTGTACAGAGAGACAAACGTGGGAGTGAGGGAGAGAAAGAGCTAGCGCGCTAACAAGCAAAGGAGGCTAATCCTGATGAGAGATAGAGGCCGGGAGAGAAGGATAAAAATGACTGTTAGGGGAGGGCAAGAGAGATGGAGCAGAGAGAAAGTGGGAGAACGGAAGTATGAGAACGGGAGAGGAGTAGAAGTAAGGTTCATACATAATGGTCTAGACATCAGAGTACATTTAAGTTTGTAGTTTGTTCAGTTCACAGAGGAACATTAATATGCAACAGCTGATAAAATCCACCAATGGCAGTTGTCATTTCAACATCAATGGCTGCTGGCTAAAACTGAGAAACCTGTGGATTGCTGATTTCCAATATATGACTGGAGAGTCAACCCAAAAAGACTATATAAATATTATTATAGTCAAACTAGTCAAAACCCAGTCATAGCTCCACTTACTGTTATTAAAGTCCAGATGAAATAAAACAAAAAAATGCCGTTTCAAACCGTTTAGATCACCTTCCTGGTCAAATTGTGCACCTATATAAGAATATACACAAATAAAATTACAAAAATTATATTTCTTCATATTTTCGTGTCAAAATCCAATCATCTTTTCTTCCTGTACAACAAAATATGATGGCTTCTTCTCACGTAAGCTATTACCAACCAATTTCCACCAATAATATCATGACATCCATTCATCAATCAAATCTGCAACTTTACAGACAAGGGAGAAGCTAAAGACGATCTGACTTCTGATTCACTGGGACTTTAAAGTTACTGTGCACATCGTACAAACAAAGAACTGGATTTATCCGAACCCCCCTCAATGAAAAGGGGGTACAGCTGCAAAAGGTGAACTGTCACCTGCTCGCTATTGAGGGTTATCTAAGGCTGGAATTAATTACATCAAAATCTACGATCCAGAGGACTGAGCAGATGACATTTACAAGAGGCCAACCAAGGCGCTTAATTACACACTTTTTAAGTGGCAGAATTAGTCTGCCAGACTGGTACCACACATAAACAGTGTTGGAATAACAACACTAGCAACCTTTTGGAGAAGTCAAACAAAACAAGTAAAGGGGATGAAGTGTTTTGGGTGACATTTTATGCGGTCAAAACCCCAATAACAAAGTGCTATGTCAGAGGAGAGCAGTTTGGGTTCCTTGTGCTTTTTAGGGAGATGAGCTCACTTACTAAAAAATGCATGGCTGCGGAGAAGGATGAGCGCTGTGCATGAGTAACGGTGCGAGCAAATGTGCCGTGTGGTGCTCCTTGTGTTCCTCCGTCCTGCTTTTCACAAGAAGATTCCCTCATAGCTTAATCCATTACCTCACAGCTGTGAGTCATCCTTGTCTTTCTATCCATCACACCTCTATCATCTTTTTTTCATTTTTATTTTTCTATTCCTATTTTTCTCTTCCTCCCCTTTCCATACGATCTACCTTCCGATCCCCCCTCTCAGTTCTTTCTATGGTTAACCCCTCTCCACCAGTTGATGTCTCTTTTCCTGTGCCTCCCCCCTTGTCTTCCTCACAATCTCCCTCTCTCTTTGTTAGGATGCAGTGAGGGTAGGCCCTGTCAGTGTGTAGTCTGTCAGTGTGGAAACAGTAGGGAGCACAGAGAGCCTTTCACAGAAGCCAAAATACAGACAGACATGAGAGAAACACCTCAATGTTCACTCTTCCTGACTGCAGAACAGACAACCTTGTATATATGTGCACAGTATAGAAATGTATACAACCAAGCAACCTCACCCACACACACACACACACACACACACAAACAGATATGCAACACTGTCAACACACCCCGCCCACTGCCCTAGTATTCGCCTCAGTCTGTCTGTCACTTTGTGCCATTGTCACACTGCTCAGACCTTAGCGTCTCCCCCACAGTGGGACAGGCTCCCTTTGCTGCGATCCACCAACATGTGTTCAGCTCGATACAAAGTCACACACACCTATGCACTCTCATATAGGCACACACACACACAAACATATGCTGCTTGCTCCAGGGCACTCAGTCAAACATCCCCATACCACAGGGTCACATTTCCAGAGGGACTGCATTGATTAACCAGTGGACCAGTAGCAGCAGGATGCCACCGGGGAGCGGAAGGAGAGCTCCACTCTGCTGGCACAGCTACAGGCCTGGCTCCTTCTGCTGTCCGGTTAGAGTTGGGTCGATTTCCGGTTTTGCCGGATCCGGTTTGATTTTATGCAAACCGGTTGAACTGGCATTTGTTATTGTAAGAGCCATATTGTATTATTTACAGTTTTTTGTATTTGATTATCATTTAAAAAGTACAATGTGTTATGCCATCAAAAATGTTTGACATACATTATAATTTAGGTCAGTTAGTCATGTAATAGAATGGGCTTTGATCTATATAGACTCAATGATGTGTGTTTTGCCCTCTTAAGATGTGCTCCTCTAGACGTCCTGCTATTGAACAATGTGGGCGTGTCCCTTTAAGTATGGTTAATGCTAGTTAGGCTTCAGTGGAGCAGGATAGGGAGCAACAATTTTTCTGACCACACACAGATCACAGATTCAGTTATTTTCCAGCGGAATTGGTCCGTTTTCGATAGTCCAAGATTTGTCATGTGGATATATTTTTGTTTGTTTTAATTTTCGTGGAATAAACATTTCACTCACAATACGAGCCTCATCTTTGAAGCTGACCAGGGAGTGAGTGTGTGCAGAAGGCAAAAGTGGAAGTTGGACATGGTAGTCTACGTGAGTCAGAAACCTTTACATCCTACTAGAAGTGGCGAGGACAGTTTACAGCAAGCTGCCACTACAGTTATTATGACACTTTCTGGCAAATTAAAATGTAGCCTACACTAGCAACCTGCGCTGATGCAGTCACAGCGCTAAATTCTGCTTGTATTTTGTATTTTAGTTTGGGTTATAGACGGACTAAGTAGCGTCTGACTGGCCGTGCGCAATTTACTGCCGAGTCAAGCCCGGCAACATGAAGGATATCGCATGGCGCACACTGTGTATGTTAACTAGAAAGTACCTTTTATTGGGGTGACGAGACAAGACGAGTTTCGCCAGCCAGTGTATTGCAGGCCCAGCAGCCCGTAAAGTTAGCGAGTGGGTGGTCGAGAGATTGAGAGAGAGACAGAGAGTGAGAGAAAGACAGAGACTGAGAGCGAGCATGTCACGGACCGACGGTGAGTATGAAGTTATCAGTAATGTTACAGCTGTGAAAGAAGCAGTGCAGTATGTGTACAGTTTAGGCTGCCAGGGAATAAATGCAATAACTCCTCAAGACCAGAGCAAAGATCCCGTGTCTTGCTTGCCACCTGCTAATTAAAGTGAAGGGGGGTTAGCCCTGAAGCTAGCAACAACAACGGCCCAGGCTCACTTAAGGTGGGCTGACCTTTAAGGCAGACCAGCTATTCTCATTTTAGTTCTGGTGGAGCGGCGGCCGAGTCAAGTGCGACACCTAGTGGTAAAATTTGGTATACCGGTTCGGTCTGGCGTTTGGCTTAAATATCAAGCCTGTTTTTTTTATACACCAGACCAACCCTAGTCCAGGCTGGACCCATGGTGGGACTACAGTGCCATGTGGCGGCCCAACGTAATGCTGCACTCCGCTCATCCGGAACTGGATCCCCGTAAGGGTGACGGACTGCTGCACTCCGCTCACCTCTCGTTGAACTGACATGCTTCTAGTGACACATAACACACACACAAGGTTCATCAAGAGCCTGCTGTGATTGTTTTTAAGAAATCTTGTAAGCTACTGCTTAATTTTTTGTTGAACATAAGAAAGTAGAGAAGGAGTCTCTCTAAAAAAAGGCATATTCGCATCACCTGCTGTTTCGAGAACAGCTCACAGAAGAGAGTATAAAAATGCTTACTTTTGAACACAGTCTCATCCCCTAGTGAGAGAAATACATATGTAGTTGCCCACGCAGGCAGTTACAGAGAACTGGTGTTATAGATGGACAAATGCACACTCGCCTTGTGCTGCTCACACCCACAGCCACAGGTTCACGGAGAAGGATGACCTTTCTGGACACGCTCCACTGCGCCGCGGATGCATCATGCTATGTTTGAGTGTGTACTCCTGTGCCCACTTGTGTGAATGGGTGTGCTTGAATCAGTCTCCTGTGCAGATGTGTCTGTGTGCAACTATGGTGTGGGAGTGTTGTTTTCCACTCCTTATCTGGAGAGCAAAACAACAACTTGTCCTGACCGCAGACTAGACCCCGTCTTGCCGCCCATCCACCCAGAAAACAAATAGAGGGCACAAAGGAATGAGGGTAGAGACCCAAAAAAATGAGTCTCGCAGTGCTGTGCAAAGCAGACGCGCCTGGCAATGACTTGCGGGGCAATGGGATCTGTCAAGAGCTCTCTTAGCTCTTGTCAGTTCTATAAAAAGAGAGAAAAGGAATAAAGAAAATATGAAAAATAATCCCAAAAAGGCTCAGATGTGGGATTCAGTATCAAATATTAACATAATGTGAAGCAGGAAAAGAGACGGCTGGAAGGATTTCAACAACTACATCACTCTCTTAACCCCAACTGCACCAGTCATTTTAAGTTAAGAACAATATAATGCATGATTACACTTGAACTAAGTCTAAAGAGCTGGTGTTTGACTTCACTCACTACAGTGTCAAGTGTACAAATAATTTAATTTTTTCAGAAAAACATTTAACTGTCTCTCTGGAGAATGTGAGATACAGAGAAACAGAACCAAAAAAGATTATTTTATCCCCTCATAATTATCCTAAATTATTGAAAAAAAAGGTAATTCACTGATTTAGTGGTAAAGATGAATCTCAAGGCTTAAAATACTAATGCACCATGGGTAAGTTGTGCAAAATTCATCCACATTCCTTCAGTGTTGTCTGAATGTTTCTGGTGCATTGGGATATTGATGTAGATCGTCTGTTTGTGAAAGTCAGCGTGCATGCCAGACACAGAAGTATGTTTGTGTTTATGTAAGAGTGTGTGAGCCGAAACGGTCTTCATTAGGCTGACGGAGAACTGCCGCACAACAATCAGCCATTAATTAAGTGTCAGAAGCATTTAACGGTCAGACGTGCTGGCGGCCGATTCCCATGCCAGACACTAATAACAGCTACAATCTGCCAGAGAGGAAGCTCTGCTTACCCGGACGTGCCAGACAGCCCACATTCTCCAAGAAAATTAGTAAATACATTCAGTAAAATTACAGCCATAATAGCTGGGCTTCCATTTAACATTAACTAAGTCCAGGCTCTTGAACCCCACTCTCATAAGAAAGCACTTGTTCCTGGCTTCTTGCACTCGCAGTATCTCTGCCTGTCACTGTGGCGTTCTCCCTGGAGCAAAAGAGCTGGAGCTGCACCACGTGAAAAAATAAATCCAATATACGTAAAGGAAACCAGTTGTTGCTAGGAGCAGGTGCTGAATTATGCAGCAACTTCATTGGATCTGCATTCTCTATGAAAAAAATTAGAAAGGCAGTCTGCTGTTGTGACGGCAGGTGTGTAATTAACAGTCCCACCAGAAACGCCAGGGTATTTGTGTCTATTGTGTCCAAAAATGACTGCATTTGCTTTGGCTGAGATGCACTTTGCAAACACTTACAAGCAAATGCAGTACAATTACAGCAAAAGCAGTAGCACAAGTTCAAAAGTTTTACTGAAGCAGGTGTTTTATAGATAACCGTAATGACATGCAGCAAAGGCTCAGAAAAAAATAAATAATACTGGCGTCAGGTTTAATTTTGCTTATAGAAGAAATTGCAAACCAAATACTAGAGACCACCTCGTGTTGGGATCACACCAGCCGTGACGCCAAATCAGGCCAGGGTTGTAAAATGGGGCGACCAATGGCCCCTTCCCTAATTCCTACCCCCCTATTTCCAGCACCCTTGCTCGGACGACAACCATCTTTGTACTCTGCCTTCATTTTGATCTCAACTACACACCTGTAAAGTTTTGTGACTGCATCTTGCACTGTTGTGAGAAAATCGCGCACACACAAACAAGCGTCTGGCAACTGTTTTGTCAGAAGGCTTAATAGAAGGCGTGCAAGGTTGCACTGTTGAATCCAATCTATGGGGAGTTAATGAAAACATTTCAAGGCCTGGGTTTTGTCTTGTATAAAGCAGAACAATACAGAATCAAGATGTTCTGGAACTGGTTGGTCACTGAGGACATGCAAATACACACAGTTTTGTTTGCAGAAAGTCTAGGTGAGGTTTTCACCCATATGGTTTCATGGAAAACACAGCGGTGAGTCACTACTTGTGGGAGAGCAGACATCAGTAAGCAAAAACTGAATCTTAATAGGCCTGCGAACACACAAAACTGGAAAACTGGACTGTGGCCAAGTCTGGAGGCTACATGGCCCTAATCTCTTACAGTAGCTTTCAAACACTTACATGGTTGACATTTACAATACAACATAGAAAGGTTGGGGGGACTTGATGACCATTACTCATTCATGTTCTGCCATTCAGTATTACTTAGTGAAAAAACACTTAGCATAAGAGAGATTTGATTTGTTACTGTCCTCAGCAGTTGGAGAGAGGATCCCACGAATGGACGAAGCAGGGACAAATTACTAGTTTGAGTTTAGCCGTTGTAATCTACAAGAAGTATACATGCAGTTATCCTTGGAAAAGTGGATTTAAGAATCAGATATTTGTTTTGAGATTCATTTTATGACAATGCTGATATGAAAAATACTTGTTTTCCTACGTACCCCTTTCATGTATCCCTTTCAGACCCTCAACATAATTAGAGGTTTGGAGAGTTGACATGACAGCACAGCAAGGCAATATCCCATATACCCCTCAAAACATGTTAGTTATTATTGCTATTATTTGTTGTATATTTGTGTATTATTTTTTGTATGGTTATTTTGTTTCTGTCCCAACATCATTAAGACTCAAACTTCCAAGTTGATGGGATAAAGCAATCATCTGTTGGGATTTTAATAATCAATCGTTTAACCAACATTAATAATTTTTACTAATTAATGCTATTAAATGGTTAAAAAAAAAATAGATAAGCTCAGAGGAGCAGCTTGTCACTTAAAGAATAATAGCTGTCCACCTTAACAGCCCACCTTAAGGGAGTCTGAGCCGGTGTTGCAAGATACAGAAACTTGGGTGGGGTCTTGAGGAGTTTTAGCATTTATTCACAGACAAATGAACTGTACACACACTGCACTCTACTGTTCACAGCTATAACACCACCGACCACCCCACACTCACTGCCGACACACACATGGTTTGTCAGACACTCGCTAACGTTGCGCTGCGCTGACAGACCGTATATGCGTGACAACGGCTAGCACAAAGCCACCGGCAACATCACAGCTGCGAATGCAGCACAAACACACGCGGTTTGTCGGACACTCGCTAACGTTACGCTGGGCTGACAGAGTATGACAGGCAGACACACAGCTGACAACCTCACAGCTAAACTAAATGATGCACTGTAGACTTTTACTGGGAAAGTGACTGCAAGTGTCCTCGACAATGCATGCATGCATCGTGGCTGCTACAGAAACTCTCCCGGTCGAGTGAGCTGGGGACTCGGTTGACTGTTTTGCGCATACACTGCAGCTGATGATAAATGATTGATTCAACCTGTTTGTGCATCGGCTTATCGTTGCAGCTGGGCGGCTTGTTAGGCACTAAAACCACAGTGCATGAAACGCACTAAACTTGTCACTTAACGATTGATAATCGGTTAACGAGGGTCAGTTATCGGTTAGAAAAAAAAATTCAAAATTAGCATCCCTTAACCTCAGTCTGCAAATATTGCTACAATGTGTGAAAAAGAGAAAGAAAGAGGAAGGAAGAAAAACCGGCTAGCATGCAAACATAGATGCACCAGCCTCCTCGTGTTCACAGCTGAGGAAAGATTGCTGTGCATAGGTGCATGCATACACTTATGCAAACACACATACACACATTATATAAAATGCATTCATAACCTGCCCAGCCCAGAGAGCAGTCAAGGTAGTTAGACCGGAGAGCAGTACAGTCAGCAGACAACAGTGTTTGAGCTGCTAAAGATATCAAAGCATGTCGGTGATGCCTTTTGAACATATTTATTCTATTATAGATGATATTCCACAGCATCTATTCCACAATATTTGTAGTGCATCTTAACAAACACCATGCCTAATGCGGCTGCCAGCAGCTTGAAACCCTGATGTTGACATTTAAATTGTCCGTGGCCTTCTCCGATCCCTGATCTTCTCCCAGAGCCAGTCACATACCATACACCATATTAAGGGAATTTATTTACCATGAATACTGTACTAGTGAAAACTACACTAAAATAATAACAAGGTACATCTCTTTCGATTTATTCATGTTTTGTAGTATATAGTCACAGCTCTGTTTACACAAATTCCAGCACTTAACAGTAATAAAGCAATGTTTAAAATAACGGTTATAATTTAAAATTTCAAACCATTAAACCCAACGTCAGCAAGCTCTTGTGAGCTATTTAAGGCAAACTGAAGTTAAGTGTAACACAAACCATCAGAGAGGCTGCTGTGAGTAGGACGGGTTTCTGTAGAAAAGATAAGCTTAACACCATAAAATACACTGAATGCACCAAATATAACCCATCACACAATGCACCCAAAGGAAGCATGAGGCCTATTGCTTTGTCATTTGAATTAGAAGTTGGTTTATCTTAAATTAAAGTTGAATCTTTTAGTTGAAACAAGGTTTAGCTGCAGTACTGTATAAGCATCAAATTAATTCTCTCCTTGTATCCTTGTTTAAAATGTGCATTTCAAAACATTAATATATCATATTTCCCATTGCTGCTACTGTAATGTAAGTGTGACAAAACACTGTTATTAGACATTTAAAATGAGCGAGATAAAAGTTTATTGGTTATGATTATGGTTTATATATTTCATGGCAGCAACGTATTAGCCCCTTAGTTCCTAATTTTTTCAAAACTCCAATTACTCCAGCAAGTACAATTGAATACTTCTTTAATACTTAACCGTAAACTTCCCAATAAAGCACATTTTAAAAAAAGCTTTGATTATGTGTTTCTTTGATTCATCCACATAAGGGCCATCTCATCTTCAGTTTAACTGTATAATAACAATAACATCACAGTAACATAACAATTAGGGTTGTGTACCGTTCACATTTGAACCGATACCGGTACCAGTACCTGGAATTCGGTAGCAGTACACAACGGTACCATTTTTCTGTACTTTATTCTCCCTGTAATAATAAAAATGTAATTTTTGTAAGTTGTAACATAAGTCCTAACTTCTCAATTTCAACATTGTTATTTATTTAGAACATTTTATTACAAATACTGCAGCAAGCGTTGTCAGCGTCGAGTTTTGAAAAGTGTAAAGTTAACCACACCTGTGACTTGCTCTCTCTCTCTCTCTTTTTCTGCCACGCAGCTCTGCTGTGGCTCATACTCTTTCAAATAGTTGAGCTCTCAGGTACCTAAATTCGGCACAGATTGATTTAACGTGAATCGTTACTCAGTAGTACCGGCGTAATTTGGACGGTAAGTTCGGTACCCAACCTTAACAACAATAACCTGCAATTGTGTGCTAAACATTTAGAAGCACCAATCTCACCAAACTAATGCTTACAGATAGATCAAGAGTTCCATGGAGCAATGCATGCATCCATTCCAATGCAGACTGTATGTGGAATGGCTTCTTGACATGACGTGTGTGTGTGCAAATTATTAAAAACAAGACAGCTGAACTGATAACCTTTTTGACTTATGGTACAGTTAGTTGTTTACATGTATTACAGGCATGTTTGTTTTTGTTTGCTTGTGGCACAATGATTATGTTTCCATGCTGGAGGCTATACTGGTCACATTTAATCAAAAAGTGGACTGTGCTGTTTGTAGCCAAAAAGGAATCTCTAAATAGCAGACTGCGAGAAGGCAGTACACATCAATAGAGAAAAAGACAGGACTATAATATGGCTGCTGAATGATGCTGAACATGTATTCAAAATCATTCAAACAATCCATGTAAATTGCTCTTTGGCAAACAATTACTGTTGTGCATCTACCTTAATCAAAGCCAATTTTACCAGAGCGAGCAGCAACAACATCCGTGGAAAGTATCCCTCAGGAGTGCAGCAGGTTATAAAACCCCCTCAACCCCTCCTTTTAAATTACAGACACAAACACACAAATAGGGCCATAATATCCCCCTGAGTAAAAAGTTTATTAGTCCCCGTGGAGGGGAAATAGAACATTAGGATTGTGGGATTTGATCCAGGTCTATACTCTTCTTGCGCCTCCGTCATCACACTTTCATTTGGCCGACTCCCTGACTTAAAGGGACGAGCCCCATTTTTCAATTAGGCACAAGACTCACTCATGCTTCACTGCTTTCTCATCACCCTCATCTACTCGGCCCCCACCTTCCTCTCTCATGCTAATAGGAAGGAGGGTGGTGCTGGTCAAGGGGGAGTAGATAGAGACACTATTGTAGATCAGCTCTGATGGATGCAGTAGAGGGCTGTGTTGCTGCTGCTCCTTTACTCGCTTTCAGAAAGAAATGTGATTGCATATGGTGAATTATTGTTACACAGAATCCCTCATATATCCATTGATTGACTGACTTACAATGTATTTAGATTTCCCTTTTTGAAGCCTCCCTCTTCATAATGCAATTCATAATTCACCGATGAAGATCTTTAGTAAGTAATGAATCTAAAGTTGGAGATATGAGTACACGCAAAACTGGTTTTAAAAAAAATGTACACTAAATGAATTCATGAAATATTCTGTGCATGCCATTTTTTTTCCCTATTTCAGACACCTGCAGTGACTTAATGCTGAGGAGGCAGGCTGCTTGAGTCGTGCGGCAGGACTAGCTGTGGGTTTGTTTTTTTGCGGCTGACCCAGTTGGGAGGCACATTGAATATGCAACTAAGACACAGACGGGAGAGAAAACTTGGCGACACATGACTGGATAATCATCACGGTGTTTTAATATTCAAGAGAGAGGGCGATAACATTAGGGAAGAGGCTACAAAATATGGGGGGCCATTGAGGTTGAGATTTAGAGCAGACAAAATGGGAAGAAGAAGAGTAAGAAAGGAGAGAAGAAAGAAGATGGAGCGAAAACAGGCAACGATGGAGCGCAAGGAATGCAGTAAGACACAAAGAGATACGAGTTATCTTCTATTCCCAGTAGATATTTTCAGAAGCTCTGCAAATGTTTCTAATTCCCTTTGCCTCCTTTAGCCTCCTTCTCTATAGCTACAGATTAAACATGAAGAAAGAGTTCGCAAAGAGATGGAGAAGAGAAAGAGAAGAATAAGACGGTAAAAAAGGGAGTCTGGTGGTTGCCATGGTGATGAGAGGGGAGAGATTCCAGAGTGGTCTCAGCCATTACGCAGTGTGTTGGGGAGATGGACTGTGCAGCACTTAGGCTTATTGCAGTGTGGGCTGAAACAGAACAGATATCTAATATAGACGAGATGGGCTCTCACCAAAATGGTGGCTGGTAAGCACAGTCCTAATAAAAAGAGGCTGTAGAATACAGAAGGTTTCACTGCCAAGAGCTGCGCTGAGAAAAGCCAATCAGGCTAAGAAAAAAAGACATTTATCCCATTTGAGAAAATGGGAGGACAACCAGAGTAAAAGCCTGACACACATACCCAGTGACGTATACATAGAGACGTAGCAAAGGCACACAGACCAATGTATGCACACACATGCACAAAAACATAATCAGGGCTTCATTGATCCTCTCCCACAACAGCCAAGTACAACCACTCTATTACTACGACGCCAAGAACAACAGTTGTCATCTTTGGCTAGGGAGTGGGTCATAATGAGCAGGCACAACAGCCGCTAAAGATAGGATAGTGGTTTCCTGTCCAATCAGCCACATATTAAGCTATAGCGTAATACAAAAGGAACGAGATCCCAATCGAGAAACAATCTTTTGTCTTGACTAAAATAGACCCAAATTCCAGGCTTGTCCCCATAATAACCAACAATTACAGATGTTTCCTCTAGGAGTAGAGGATAAAGAATGAATGAAAATCTAATGTGAATAAAGTAGATACTTGACAGAGACCTGGGGTCTCATTTATAACCCTTGTGTACGCACAAAACGGGGTCCTGAAAGAGGCATACGCTACTTCCCACGCAAAAGCTGTGCTCTATAAAAACAAATTTGACGAGAGAATGCGCGCACTTGTGCGGAAACCTCTGACACATGCATACAAACGTTTTGGAAATGGGGCAAATTGGCGATGCAGATAGTGAGGTGGTGAATTGAAGTCAGATTGTTTAATCACACCTCTCTCACACTAAAGAAAACATAGTTATTAATATCATATTCCATTTCTGCCAATAGATCCCTCTAAATGTTACACACTGGTCCTTTAAAGAATACTTCACCCATAAAATGAACATCTGTATATCAATTACTCACCGCATGTTACCTTGAATTCTTGAAGAAAACTTTGTTTTTCTTGCACACCTCCACGGTGAACAGAGAATCCAAAAACTGAGTAAATCCTTGATGAATTGAAATAAATGGGCTCCAGGTTTAACAATAGCAAAACTATATCAACGCCTGGATGAATGAGACTTGGATTATACTGCACGAGTTGTATGAGAGATTGTAAACTGATTTTTTTTATATAGTTTTGCTGTTGTTGAACCTGGACCCCATTTACTTCAATTCAGATTCTCCGTTCACCGTGGAGGCATTACAAAGAAAACTTCAAGAATTCAAGGCAACACGCGGTGAGTAATTGATATACAAATGGTCAATTTGTGGGTGAAGTATTTCTTTAATATCAAACATTAAATATAGATACACTTTATAATAAACGTTCAAATCAGCAGAGTTATTTATGCTTGTGCTAATGAGCCAAAACTATTCCATAAGCACCTTTCAATTGTAAAAGCAGGTATATACGTATATACATGTATAACCATGTGCACACTTTTCTAGGTGGACTGTGATTTAAACCGGGGATATTGCATGCAGGTGTGTTTACACACGTTTTATAAGTCAGATTTTTTTATTATTTTATTTGTGCTTTTGCTTTTGTGCGCACGTACAATTTTAGTATAGATCCCACGCACTGTTTTATAAATGATATGTGATTTGTTTATATTCACAATTTATTCCCAAAAAAATGTACAGTAAGATGAGGTATAAAAATGAGCAAAACGAAACTTGTTGCTGCTCATTTCTGACACACTTCCATTGTGAACCATGGCGGCGACACGACACAGCTGCATCACAGCTGTGACACAACCAATCTGCATTCTGGGTAATGCCCACCCACCCACAGCTGGCATTCTTTACTTTAAAGTACATTATTCACAAGTTTACTTTCCCTGAGGTAAACAAAACACACTCCACTTGCACTCACTTTTTTGTGTGGGGACAAGGAACAAAACCTGACAGCAGAGTGTGTGCCACCAAATAGCATTGAAATGGAAAATTATGGAAATAACAAAGACGCACACAAATAAACACGTCATTTGACAGGCTGGTTATGGTTTAACTGAGTCCATTAAGGAGTGTAGCTATAGAGGCCTACTAAGGATAAGCTATCAACATGCAGTACTACACTGCGCTTTCTGTCAGACAATAAAATGAGATGATGTAGAATTCCATTATGCATATAGTCTTGTGGGTGTCCATCACATTTTACTGCTATAAAAAGGGTGACTTGTGCAGTTAGAGAAGAGGACAAGGACTGGAAATCTGCCAAGTTATTTGTTTATGAGTATCTTTGGCTCAAATGGAGTGTAACAAACTGCTTAAATAAATGCCAATTGTAGAAATAGAGAAAACCAACTGAGAAAAGGGTAATCTGACAAGCAGAGCGCGAGGTAAATGGAATATTATCTGAGAAATTACTGAAGGGGTAAATACAGGACAATGTCAGTTTCTACATGAGCGCACTTTAAAATTATCACCCAGTTACTGGTAACTTCCTGAGATGATACACAGTGGGATCTCTGATTATGTACAATCTTTGGTCTGTTCTCAAACTTGTCCCCTGCTGACCATTGTGCGCTATTTCTAACTGTGAACTAATCAAATCAAAGCAGAACAGCGGCTCTATGCCAGTGGCTTCTGGTCAAACCGACTTCATACAAAGCAGCACAAAGCAGTGTGTCAGCTTCTGTGACATCTTCCTGGTGTTTCTCGGCTTCCTGCGTAGTTCAATAGGCAGAAAAGTTATTTGAAACTTCACATTACTCCTGCTGACAGCAAGGTATGAGGCCGCCAAATAATACAAAGAAGAAGAAAAGATCTATTGGGGGAATTAACTGGGCAAATTTTAAACTAAAACCATTAAATCTCTTTTTATCTGTTTGCTAAATGTGTTCCGACATTACAGATATCATACAAAACGGCTTGAGTGGCATAACTCTTTGTAAAACATATTTAGTATTTGCTTTGGCTTTGTATTTTGTACTTTGTTTACCTAGGCTGCTCTCACCATCCAGCTGATTTGAAGCCTTGTGTTAATTTTAATCAGTAACCAGATGAAAAAGGTCTAGCCAGTAGCCATGGGGTGGAGGTTCATTATCTCTGGCCTTTGTGCCAGAGAGCCCTCGCGGGATTTCAGTGGCACAGAGAAGTCAAAGAAACCACGTGTGCCATGAGAACATTGCCAAAGAGGTTCAAAGGAAGAGCAGAATAGAATATAACAGAATAGAAGTAGAAAAGGGATGTGGTTTCACTTTATCTCAAGAATAAGGAATAGAGTGATAAGATTCATATGTGCATATCATGTGTAATAAAGGCCAGCTATGGGTGGTATTCCATCCATTCAGTTACAATGAGTCATATCTCCTGTATTTCTCGCTCTCCAATTAACATTCAGTCTAACCTACAGGGCAGCGCCACATGTCAGCACAGCGGGGCCGCTCTCTTTTCCCATGTGACATGGGTCACTGCAGTTGGTCTCACCAGTGTCATGTGAGGTGGGTGACAGGTAATTATGGCTTTGCACTCATTTCCCCTGGTGCTCAACAGGCTTGACATCCCATGAACCAGTCCCCATGGTACCGAAGTCACTGTAACAGCAGCGAACGGTGCTAATGGCGCTAACAGCGAAGACTACGGCAACACTGCTGACAGAGCTAACAGTGTTAACTTGAGGGGGAACCGGAGGGTGGGTGCTACGCTTCCACAACCGCGACGTCGGTCGGGATGGCGTTATCAGCTGTAACCGACATGGGCTACTGCTTCTCCTGCTTTCCATAGGAAATGAATGGAAGCAACGAGGCGAAGCTCTGCTCTTGCCGGAGGAGGAGACGCTTTTGCCAGGCGCGTAGCTCTCTACCTCCTGCCGAAGCTCTGACTGCCAGAAGCCAGATCTGTCCGCAGGCCGCACTGAAGTGAGCTGAAGGATTTTTTAGTGAACCTATATGATATCGCCGAAATCTGAATCGGTGGCAAAAAATAACATAGCCAATCTTTTCACTGATTTGTCTCCGTTTCAACCAGTTAAAAGTAAGTGAGAAATCAACATGCAACATTCATTTATCATTAGTTCGTAGGGCTGGCCCTCTGCGGTCCAGCCAGAAAAAGAAAGAAAAAATAGTAGCTCAAAGTAGTAAGTGTTCAAACAGTCAAAATGAATCATTTACACTGTCAAATTAATATAGTTACCTGTTTTTTTTAAGTTTCTGAAGCAAGAGACAGTTACATCATCCAAGGTCAGAACCTAGACAAGTCTGACAGTTTTGTTTCCACTAGTGAGAAAGAAAGGCACGATGCCCCAATTGCCTCCCAGTGGAGTTAACAAACAGTCTCTCTGCTCTTTTGTCTTTGGTTTTTATCTAGTCACGCAATGTGGTCTCGGGTCCTCCCGAGTCGCTTGATGTTGCTTCATCGAGCCACATCCCCACATTCACAATATCTCAAAAAGACTGACAAACTCCTGTCAGGTAATTAGCCTAATTAGTCACTCGCTTGTATTTCCTTTCCCCTCCATGAGCTCGCCTTTCCTCCTGCGTGGGTTTGAAGAGTGCCATCATTAATATCATACCGCCACGGGTCATAAAGCATTCCATGTCACCGTGATAAAGGTCCCAGCCCTGGCCTGGGAAGGGAGAGATGATAACCTAGCTGGATAGAATGGCTTTAAATTAAACTGTCTGAATTAGTTCAGTGCACACTAGCTAATTTTATACTCTAACATGAGTCACGGTATACAACATATTCTCTCCTTGTCACTTTGTTCTCTCCCTTTTGTTAGGGTATTTGAGAGATTTTGCTCAGTAGCTCTGAAGCCCTTTTCCCATTAAGCTATGCAACACTATCAGGAGTGGCTGAAAGATCCCACCTTATTAAAAATCACTGGCATAAATTACTGACATGAGAGAAATGTAGAAATTAACTCAATTATTTTATTTCATAAATACATCGAGATTGAGCTTAATGGTACTAAATGCGAGATTGGGAGCATTTCTATTGCCTCCACACGGCTCTCAACATGGCAACGGCTCGCAGCTAACGGTGCTAACAATAATAATAATAATAATATATTTTATTTATATAGCGCTTTTCTAAAAACTCAAAGACACTTTACATAGATAAAAAAGATCATAAAACTGTGGAAACAACGGCAACAGCGCCAACAGTGCTAACAGTGTTAAGAGTTTTAACCTGAAGGGGAACCGGAGGGTGGGTGCTACGCTTCTGCAATGACGCCATCGGTCGGGACGGCGTTATCAGCTGTAACCATCGTATGAGAGCAGTGTAGAGTGGCGGCCGTGAGCTAGCCGGTGTGGCACGCTAAAATGCACAAACATGCACTAAAAGCACACGCGGACGTCCCAGCGATGTCAAGCAAAGCTCAGATTACAACACACACAGAGGGAGAGCGACTTCATTCTCTGCTCAGGTAGGCATTACTCCACTATATCTTTACATAGCAAATAGTTGCTTGCTGCTATATCAATGCTCTGGACATCGTATAGAGAACCTTTAAATTTATCACATCCACATTTATGTCATAGTAAAAAAACATAACAACATGGTCATATTCCTATGGCTCAAAAACAAATAACATGGAAGTTGTGTTACCTTCATAGACGGCTTTAAATCCCTGCCCGCTGACCGCGTAGTCAGACAGTAGCCACAGTGTGAGCCTGGAGCCTGTACTCACAATGGGTGAAGGCAGCTGGAACCCTGTTAACCTGAGAACAAATGGACAGAAGGACAATAACGGTCAGACAAAAAAAAAAAGATCCAATCAACAGCACAGTTGGTTGCAAGGTCAGGTATGAAGCCTACTTCCATCAAGCCAGCTGTTCCCTTCAGCATTCAAGGATAACTTTTTCTATAACGAGGCTCTGAATCATCCGCAAATTATTAAAATGCCAAGACCTCAACAGGACAGAAAACCTCAACAGATTTCTCTCCATCAGCGACCGCAGTAAATTAGAAACACAGCAGCCAGTGTGGGAATGAACAAACAGTTGAACAGACAACAAACATTAAATTGTCAGACTCTGAGGCAACAACCATTTCTAATAACCAACCAGTATTTTCTAGACGTGCAATTCAACTGGAAGAGCAAATATTGTTTGCTATTTATACCTGTAGTATCCATCTAACCATGTCTCAGTCTAAAGGTATCTTAAGTACTCGATGTTCTCTTCATGTTGGATTGCACTTCATGGCTTGTTTCACCATCAGTCTAACACAATTCTGAAAACCACCTTGTTAATTTTCCTACTCTTTTGTGTTTTTCCATTTTCCACTTCACTTAATATAACTTTAATTAATATCATAGTTTGCACTTGGTCCCAACTTGCCCAAAATTATCAGAGTGACCTGTATTTGATCATACTTAGACATAGAAGTAAAAATAGTTTTGCAATTTTCTTGGAATAAGATAATCTCTTTTGAGATTTAGGAGAAAGGCAGCGCCTGTAAGGAGTTCCCAACAAGTGAACAATGATAGGAGAAAAATCACATTCTTACAGGTGTGGAAATATAAAATTGACCATTTTGGTTTCAAATAATAATGATCACATTCTTCAAAGATACTGACATTCAAAAATTCCTTCCCTTGATTTTGTCCTGCTTGTAATTAGTCAATCCATAAAACTTGTCGCCGCTTTGTAGAAAGTTTCTGCAATTGCACTCAGTGGAAAACAGGAACATACAGCTACAGCAGTGCTTATGTGAGACACAACTGTGATTACTGCACATTAAAGATCCAGTAACACAGATGTTTACTAATTGCTTAATTATATATATGAATATAAAATAAAGCATTCTATGTAATGTGGTGGTTTTCTTGGATTAAGCGCAGGTGATGCTCATATAAACCATACCGCAGTATCAACACATATTGGTTATGCATGCATGATCTTTGATGTTGTGGCCAAGTGGCCCAGGTGTTGCATGACGCACAGACGCCCCCGGTCCATGACAGCACACCAAAGGCAGCTCTAAAAACAGTGCTTAAATTATACCATTGTGCCAAGCCATATGCACATTTAAGAGGACTTCTTACTCAGTAAACATAAAAATAAAACCCCTGCAAGATCTATTGCTACATTAAATTCAGGACATTTTAAAAAGCAAATAAAATTTAATTTGTGTCATTTTTAGCAGTTTAGTTTCATAGTATGATTTTCTGTGTTTCATTTTTTTTTTTTTTTCCTGGAACAGTTAGGACAATAAACCAAGATTGTTCATTTAATTTTATGGTTCTGAGTGTGTTTAAACTTTGACGTCATACACCCTCAAAGAACTTCAATAACTTTCAAGTGCTGCTGTGAGGTGGGACTATTCTTAGTCCTGATCGAAATTTCGGCATAATTTCGAGTGATTCGGAGGTGCTCAATGATCATGGGCTTATGACTCCTGTTTCAATGGGATTTTGTGTAATGATGCCCTTACCTGAAACTGGGAAAACTAGTAACTAATATCATCTAAACTATGTATAGAATGCTTAAGTGTTTTAGCGTTAAATGCTTTTCCAGCTATTTCCATGTACACGTTTTCTCAATGTTGATGATAAACAACAGTTAAACAAACCATATTATACCATATAAGTTGAATTATCCAACAAAAAAGCACCCACCCACATCTACCCATCTTTCTTTTGTATGTCTCATTATTAGTTGTCATTATATGAGATTGTCTCCATAACTGGCAATAGCAATATATAATAGATAATTAATATAACTTCTGGGTAGTTTTGTGCTTGGGAAAAAATATGTTCTGATTTGACAATGGAAAGTAAAAGATAGGATAAAGTCAAGGTTATAATTCAACCTAAATGTAGAATGAAGCTTACCATGATGACTTTGGTGTTATTTTCATTAGGAAAATGGTTTGTTCAAATAGCAATTTATCATAATGATGGTTTCCGTCACATTTAAAATAACTTGAGCTGTTTCTTCACATATAACGTCAGTAATGTTACCTTTATCTACCTTGTTGCTGCTTATTTTGCCAGCTGTAACCAATTAACACAAATGACCAGATGCCTTCACGGTCAGTATGTAGCGTCTGTCATCTGACTATCGATTGATAGCATGCCGCTGATACGCGAAAATGAACAAAATGGGTGAATTCTTTTTTATTTATTACTTAAAGGCTACAAGCCTCTGTTTTTTGTAATGTTCAAATGTTTTTAATAAAAGAGTGCGTGTTGAATTACATGAGATTTATTGTTGTTGTTTTTTATGTTTTTTTTACTGTGGTATCGAATTGGTATCGAGAATCGTGGAAATTCACTGGTATTGTTAACGACTACTAGATTTCTGGTATCGTGACATCCCTAGTCTCACGTTAAATTAGCTAACTGTTACTGCTGTAAGATACGTACGTTAAGTTAGCTAGCTGTTAGTGCTGTCAGATGTCTCTAGCATGAACGGTAACAACTATCACACGTGATTAAGCTGCGGTACAGTTGCTTATAATTTTGAGAAAATAAAACTACTGAAGTAACGCTGGGGATAGTCATGGATAATGGTTTGGTACCCTCTGGGTGGCACAAAGGTAAACTGCATAAAGTTAGTTTAAATTGACCCACTATAGCTGTTTTCATTTAAAAGAAATACAAATTAAAAAATTGAATAAAAATCGCTAATTATTAGGCTACTGTACATCACAATATGTCAAACTTTTAAAATGACTAGTCTCAGTTATCTTACTTTAAATGACAATATCATCAACAATACTTTGATTATACTGATAAAAAAAACAATAAAGTAGATGTACATTAATGCAGTTTGATTCCTTTATCATTCTAAAATAACCCAGTCAAATTATTGTCAATTGTTATATTGATTTTCAGAGGTAAGAGCAGACAGAATTCACATTTTTGGAGATGTTTAATAAAGTACTATGACGACCAGTGTGGCAAATACAACCTCTGAGGGACTAATAACCAATGTACTAAAATTATGTTGGAATCAAGTAATATATTTTTGAGTAATGAGCCTTGTCTTATTAGTACCAGCTTTCAGCAGCAGCTTCACCGGGTTCGGCTATTAAATCCATTTAACATGTTTGCCACCCCCATACTGGCAGTACTCACATACACACACACACACACATACTAATTAAAAAACAGGTGTCCACTAATCATTTGTTGCCAGTCGCCACAGGTTGATTCATCTGTGCATAGACGTGAATGTGTGTCCGCGCTATAGATCCCTGATTTACAGATTTTAATAAAGCACAATGTTGTTCATCTGACTTTTAGCTCATCCTTGAAATTTCCCTTTCCCAAGTGCCACTTCAATTTTCATTTTATGTTCCCACATGCACTCTCTCGCTGCATGTGTATCCCACTTTTTTACAATTTATTACATCCCTCCCTTTTATCTCTCAGTGTTAAGAGAGGCCTCAGTGTTTCACTTAATCCTTAAGTACCACAGTGGAGGTGGGCAAAAAATTGCAAAACACCAGTGCGGGAAAAAGATGAATTGAACCAAAAAGGGAAGCGGACTTTAATATATGCATGATTTCACTCCTCTCTGTGAGATTGTCACGGTGGGATATCAGCTAAACGATGGGACACATGTTCATGCAAATAGCCCCTTCGCTGACCACAAATTGAGTTGGAAGGCAGCCATCTTGGTTCAGCGGCGCACTGCAGGGAAAAGGGGGATTGATAGAGGGTATGATGGAGGGGCTGAGAGGCTGGGGAGAGGGGGGGGCGGGGGGGGTCTACAAACTGGGAGGGATTCTTGCCGCATCCAAATCGTGATCATCTGGCATAAGCCAGATACGGCCCCCCAAATAATTTCTCCAGGCTAAGAGGAAACAAAATGGATACCGTCAGAAAACACACAGAAACTGGCTTCACATGCGAAGGGAGATTAAATATTGCAATGTGATATGGGCTGTGGCAATCTTTAGGCGTGCAGCCGGTATTGTGGAAAAAGCCAGCTGGGGTTTTGCCTGTTATCGAGGAAAAAGATGCGAGATGTGACTGCGACTCAGCGATACAAACGAATGGATTTGCAGAGCAGGTGTCTCAAGTGAGTGGTAAATTGATGGAGGAAGGATGAAAGAGAGTGAGGGACAGAAGAAGACAGACAGAGAAGTTAAGAAAAAACAGCACAGTAGCAACATTGCCTGTTGCTACTGTATGGAATACCAGAAACGAGGGCCTTTTTGAGGAGAATAGGTGTGCATGGCTGCATCCACACTGAACAGCATGTGCTGTATGTGTGTGCAAGTGTTTGCATAAGCGCATGTGTGTGTGTGTGTTTGTGTGCATGGGGAGAGCAGAGGTCTATTAAGAGGGCTTTCCACCTGACTGGTCTCAGCATCATCTCAATGAAGAACCTCTGCTTCCAATTATCCCACCGCTACCCATGGGGACGAGAGAGGGAGAGACAGACAGAGAGAGAGGAGACAGAGCATATGTGCAGAAAAGATGGCTGTATAGGAAAAAAGAGTGGAGATATTGTAATGAGGAGATGGCAGTGCTGAAGAGCAGGTTGAATATGAAAAGTAGGGAGGTGCGAGAGACACTTCGGTACGTGGGAAATGTAAAAACTTCAACCATGAGTTGAGTGAAGATGAGTCACGGTGAGAAACTCCTTCATTAGGGCTCCACAGCTCGTCAGGGATTCACGCTCAGACGTTCACACGAATGCACATTTTTATTCATTTGAACATTTTCCGTGAGCGTTCGTGATCTCCCCTTCCAAAATATATGCGTGTTTACAGCTGTAAACAGACAGAGACTAAATCAGGTCATTCGTCCTTTAATCTTATTCACTCAGCGAGTGTGTGCGTGTGAATGTTCTCAGGGTGGAAGGTAAGCAGAGTGCTGATGCAGCTGATTTTTTCCCCCCAGAACGAGGGAAGGAAAAGGGAGGGAGAAAGAAAAAAAAAGAAAAATAGATACAGCAGCAAGATTTTGATGGCTGAGTAGAGGGGAGACATTAGCCAATAAATGATGGGTGGGAAGAGAGAGACAGGGAGGGAGGGAGTTGAAGTGCAGAGTCAAGAACGATGTGTGTATTTCATGTGTATTCGTGTGAGTGCTCTTTCTATACAGGACCCTGTGCAGCTATAACTTGTCAGTGGTCAAGGCCAGGGGCTTAACTCTCCACTGACTGCCTATCGCACTAACTGAAATGCTGCCCAGTCGTTGCGACACACACGAATGGTTCCAGTTCCAGCTCTTCAGTGTTTTTTTGGCAAAAGAAAAGTATTTTTCAATTGCTAAATTAGGCTCTTTTTCTTGTATAAAAAAATGCACCCTTGGATCTAAACTGTTGCCGTTCAGTGTGTCGGTGTATGACTCATCGCCGGTTCTACTTAACAGTGAAAAAAAGCTGACCGTGTAGCCTGGTGGAGGTTAAAATGCCGCTCCATTCCCACACACATGATTTGATTCCTCCAGCTAATAGGAAGACTTTCACAAGCAATTAGACTGTGTATCTATCAGCCTTCTGATCCTTTCTTTTTTGGGTAAGCTGTAATGTAGCGCGTCACTTTGCCCAAGGGCGTGATCCGGCCTTGATGGAGTCTCATGGTTAGCCTTCAGTGCTCTCAAATTCACTTTAAATTCCTGTTATGTAACCTGAAAGCCTGCAAACGTGTTACGAGTAATCTTAGTAGTTTTGCAGGGGAAGAAAGCAAACCTCTAATATGTTTATGTGGACTTTATAATGTGGAACTTTTTTTTCTTTTCATACATATTTCTGCTTGTTTTGGCTGTTCATCATCACCACATTGTCCAGAAAGCATGCAGCTCCACACAACAAAGGCAAAACCTAGCGAAAGGTAGCAACAATTTGCAAATCTCACACCGTACACAGCTTCCCCGCAGATCCCACAACCCAACAATATTTCAAACAAGACTGACATCCTTTTGAATTGAACGGGCTAATTATTTATGTCTGTCTCGTGAAGAAAGACGGGCGGTAGTAGCACGCGGTTGCTTGTTAATATTCATGCGCGTGTGACATCACACGGTATTTGCGCATCCGCGGCTGAAGAGCCAGGGTGGGAGTAGTCTCTCAGATGTCTCTGATGCTGAATGCTGATGGGGAGATAATCAACCGCAGTCAGCGCCAGATGAGAGACAAACCGCAGTGAAGTCATTAACAAAGCAATGTCTCTAGAGAAAGAGGGAGCGGGGCCGGTGAGGGAGAGGCTGATATAAGGGAAAGTGGCAGAGTGGATGGGAAGGTGAGAGGAGAAAATATTAGCAGTGACTTGAGAAGGATTTGAACAGATGAAGTGCTCCAGAGAAAGTAGGAACGGCTAAATAGAAGTGTGTGTGTGTGTGTGTGTGAAAAACATGCAAAAACTTAAACAGCAAAATAATGGAACATGAACTTCTGAGTGGAGAGTGGTGAGAGAGAGAAAACCAGTGCACCGATGAAAACAAGTGAATAATTTACAGTGTCAGAACGGTGATAGAATGCCTTACTCATCAGCTGTGTTCATATTGGGGGCCATAAAAAGACACGGGTGGCAACACAGGACTGATTAGCTGTCATTGGCTGTGCAGAATAGCTAAAGTCATCACCAGCTAAATTAAAGGATGTGTGAATGAGTGGAGGAGCTTACCAATGGCTTCACCAGAGATAAGTGCTCCCTAGTCTTAAATTAGATCTGTCTTTCTTAAATGTAATTCCACCTAAGGGTTGGAGTAAGCATGGAGTTATGGTTGACACACACAACTTTACTTCCCTCCGAGTGTCTGCCGGTCAGTGGGTAAGTGAGTGATGTGACTGGTTTATCTTCAGGCTATCTGCACTCCATTAACAGTGTATTACATTGCCCTGATGCTATCTGCATCTGCTCAACACCGTAGATACCTGTGAGGCAACACAGAGGGCTGCAAAAGCCCCTTGGGTTTAGGATTACATTAGGGGTGTATAAGAAAATATCGAAAATATCAAATATTGCGCTATTATGTTTTGTGGCACTGTTATCGATTCTCAAAAACACTGTATGGATTTTTAATTAATAGTTTACATGCACAGATTGACTCAGTCAATACTTTTTTTCATTTGCAAAGAGATGTGCCCTCTCAAAGTAGTGCTATGATGTTGGACGTTACAGGGACTGTGATGAATGCAAATGCAGATCCCACTGTTCTGTTCTGTCAATCGATTAAAATATGTAATCGTGATTAATCGCATGATTGTCCATAGTTAATCATGATTAATCGCAAATTAATCACACATATTTGTATCTGTTCAAAATGTAACTTAAAGGGAGATTTGTGAAGTATTTAATACTCTTATCAACATGGGAGTGGGCAAATATGCTTGCTTTATGCAAAAAATGTATATATTTATTATTGGAAATCAATTAAAAACACAAAACAATGACAAATATTGTCCAGAAACCCTGACAGGTATTGCATTTAGTATAAATAATATGCTCAAATCATAACATGGCAAACTCAAGCCCAACAGGCAACAACAGCTGTCAGTGTGTCAGTGTGCTGACTTGACTATGACTTGCCCCAAACTGCATGTGATTATCATAAAGTGGGTATGTCTGTAAAGGGGAGACTCGTGGGTACCCATAGAACCCATTTTCATTCAAATATCCTGAGGTCAGAGGTCAAGGGACCTCTTTGAAAACGGCCATGCCAGTTTTTTCCTCGTCAAAATTTAGCTAGAGTCAGTTTGGAGCGTTATTTAGCCTCCTTTGTGACAAGCTAGTTTGACATGGTTGGTACCAATTTCTAGATTTTCTTGTTTCATATGATGCCAGTATCTTCACTGTAGCTTTAAAACTGAGCCCGCTACAACCTCCAAAAGATAGAATAGCGGTCGGTTGCATTAATGCGTTAAAGAAATTAGTGGCGTTAAAACAAATTTGCGTTAACGCGTTATCGCGTTAACTTTGACGGCCCTAATAAAAAAGTAAATATTTTTACTCAGATTTTATGCATATGGTTTTGTGTTTATACTGTGACATTTTTCCTAAAATTTGATTTAAAACATTCCAATATATCGCCTTTCTTACAGTATCACAATATATCGCAATATAGTGACTCGTAACCCCTGTATTGTGATATGTATCGTATCATCAGATTCTTGCCAATACACAGCACTAGATTAAATACAAAATATTCAGTCGGTTTATGCAAGTCCAAAAGATAATGCACAGTGCTTGAATTACTATTTAAAAGCCTCAATCCTTGACAACATTGCTTGTTTTGCTGACACACACATGATATACAGTATATCATAAGAAGCTTCATAATTGCATGCCTTGATATAGAATCACAAAGGCTCTGACAGTAGGGGGTAAGGAAGTAAAAAATAACTGGATTCTTTGTTCATTTGTTCCCCCGCTGTAGAGACGTGAGTCAATTACACTTACAGCAAACAAATCAAGGCTGACAAATTAAACAAGGTGACGTTCACAAGTCCGCCGTGTTCCCCTCCGCTCTGCACAAATCGCTTTGCAATAATCCTCGGGCAGAAAACAATTAGAGATAGAATAAAAGTAATTCAATGTCGTGCCACTCTCACCCCTAGGAAAGTGACAAAGCTAAGTGGTAGCCATGAGATATGCCGTTGTTTACTCGCCGTACCGGTGTGCAAGGCTGTCTGTTTGTATGTGTGTGTGTGTGTGTGTGAGTAGTAGCAATTGTGACACACAAGGATGGAGTAAATGATCAAGGAGAGAAAAAGGACAGATGTAAGAGAGCCAATTGAAAGGAAACAAGGTGAAACAATCTTACAAGAATGGCCACAGATATTAAACAGCTATCCTACATTTTAGATATTTAGTATGTACAATATATATGTTGTATTATATTGGGGTGTTTTAAAGGTCTATTATCCCAAAATATTTATAAAGGTTAGGGGTGTTTGGTAAGAGTTTCACAAATGTGTTGCACAAATGAATGATTGACATTATTTTGCTACTATTGGTATTTGTAGTAGTAAGCCGGTTGTTGCGTAAAGACTCATCCATGCGGATATAATACTAGCAACAGTAGAAGTGTGAAGGTATGCCTTAATATACAGGTTATATAACACATAGAGCAAAGAAGTTCAAATAATGTGTTGATGATTCAGCCTTTTACAAGCAACAAGATTTTGATGAGTAACAGATAGAGTTGGTGTAGTGGCACGAGGAATGTGGCATGATGGAAATGTGAGTGATAAAAGAAACAAACAAGCCACTAATGTACACTTAGGTAACGGCTGAGTGCGATGTTGCCTTCCCCAGAAAACTCTCAGATTAAAAGGATATGTTATTTAATCAAATGCAGCCATTTGCCACTTAGCAGAGCACACACACCCAATCCCTCTTTCACCGTTTGAAGCCATTCCTTGTAAACCGTATCTTCCTCTCTTTGTCTCTGACTCATCCTCTCCCCCTGCCCCCTTTCTATACTACTGTATACAGCCAAAAGTATGTGGACACCCATGTCCACATGCTGTCTAGCAATGTATATAGGTGACATTCTCAATCTAGACCTGCAAAGCTCCGATTAGTCAATTGTTTCTCCATCTCCATCAGGAAATTGCCATCAATGGGAACACCACCAGACCTATTTGAGTCACTGAATAAATTGAGAAGTAGGCAGCGATTCAAAGGTCTGGGACCATGGGCTAGTTTTTCATGGTTAGTTCCTGTTAGGGGAAATGTTAATGCTACAGCATACAATGTTGTTTTAGACAGTAGTGGGCATTAACTTTGTGGCAACAGTTTGGGGAAGGCCCTTTCTTGTTTCAACATCACAGTCATCTTGGAATTTGGGCGGTCGCCATCTTAGTTTTTTGCAACCAGAAGTGACACAAGAGCCTGAAGCTATAAGTACAACCAAATGCTGAATGCAATTGAGACAATAAACTCATGTTTACAGTGTTTACTGAGGTAATAAATCAAGTGAGAAGTAGGATCATTTTCTCATAGACTTGTGTACAATCAGACTTCTTTTTGCAACCAGAGGAGTCGCCCCCTGCTGGCTATTAGAAAGAATGCAAGTTTAAGGCACTTCTCCATTGGCTTCACTTTTCAGACCCTGGAGGTTGCCCACTGGTCGTAGGCCAGGTCCATACAGAAATTAGTTTTTGAGTTTGGTTTGGAAAAACTTGACCGGCCTGCATAGATCCTAGACCTTACTCGCATCCACTCTCCAGAGTAGTGCAGGCTACTATAGCAGCATATTATTGCTCTTTGTTTTGGAATGAGGTGTCCACATATTTTTGGTCATGTAGTGTGTAAAGTATTGACTGTTCATATAATGACTCTATGTATATACTGTGGTTTGCATGTATGTGCATTAATGCATGCCTGCACTACAAGGCAAAAATCTACGCCATTGAGGTTTCTTCCAAAGACATCGCATGAGGCACTGAATTTATATTCAAAATTCCATCATTTGCACTGCTATCTCTCCCTCTCGCTGCGATCTTCGGTTTCTCCGTTGCTCCGCAGAGGGATGCCACTAATAAACTCCAAAACAAGGTTGGGCAGAAGATCTGATTAGCCAGCGGGGCTAACAGGGACACGGTGACCGATGGAGCGCCCAACCAATGCTATTTACTTTCTGCCCGTCGCTCTGCTTTCATTCCTGTGGCAATGATGATCAAAGAGCAGCAGAGGGAAGGAGGCAGCGAGGGAAAGGAGAGAAGAGGAGGAGGGTATGGCAGCGGTGTATTTGTGTGTGTGTGTGTGTTACTGAAGAACAGCACTGGTACTGATCTAGAATAAGCTGCAGGCTCTCACAAACACTGATTTACTCATATTCCATTCGTCTTGTTTCTGCATGCTGTCGACGGCCTCTCCGTTAGTCCCTCTCTGCCTGTAGAGCTCAACATTATTGCGCTCTATCTCTTAATTATGTCTTTTTTTGGAATGGAGACCGGATTAATCTGCTCTATTTTAGTCCTCCACATCTCTTTGCTGTAGGCTACGATATGTCATTTCTATAGACTGATTTGCATCCTTTATTATGATGGAATCCATGACAATATGTCCACACAGCAGAACCTGGAGTGTTAACCTTCGCCTTTCAGCAACTAAATAAGCCCAAGTGCAACTGGTCACATGCAACAAGTGTCCAATTACATGCCAGGCCAATCCTTTTGACACAGCACGGCTAGTGTGTACGAATACACGTGTGTGTCTGCGTGTGCACAATATGTGCGCTTTATCCATTATCACGTTTCACAAGGTGTTTGGATAACTAATTAGGCTGCTATGCTCCGTGTCTCCCAGGGAAGAACAAGAGAAAACAAAGAGAAAGGGTGAAATCAAGGCAGAAAAACGTGACTGCAGCAACAGTGAGGAAAAAAAACAGCAAAATCAACACAAGCTACAAAAATATGCCGGGGATTTGCTTAAGCCAGGAAACAAATGGTGCACAAGGAGAACGTCTGTGCTTCGCAGTCTCAGAGATTACAGCTAAAGGGAATGTAGTTCTTCTGTTTAGGGGGCGTGGGCAAATACCATGCCACCGTATTGTTTTTGTTGGCTGTCTTTCTGCTTTGTTTCTGTTTTTCGCTCTCTTTTATCTGTAGTGAGAGTCTGCGGCAGCCCAAAGTGTTTTTGAAAATTGGTACTTTGAAGGGTCAGAGACATTATTTCACATATACAACAATCACAGAAGGACCAACATGAATCCAAATGTCAATTCACATTTTGGCCATTAAGTCTTGAACCTTTTTGCCACACCAACAAAACTCTTTTTGAGTTCTTTAGGTCAAGACAAGTCCAACAATAGTCAATTTCAGCAAACATTTTTTTTTTTTTTGCTTTGTCAGAAATATAGTATTTATCTTCTACAAAGTCTATATGTAAAAAGAAGTACCTTTGGGATGCTTCTATTGTGAGGAGAGAATTTAAAGGATTAAAAAGGACTTCAAGAAGCTAATCTCAAACTTTGGCCATTCTATTTGATAATGCCTACACATGCCTCAAATTTATGGTTGAAGTGGTTAAAAAAAACCAAAAGAATTGCTAACATAATTCACATTATACATAGGGCTATCAATCAATTAACATATTTAATCGCGAATAATCACATGATTGTCCATAGTTAATCATGATTAATTGCAAATTAATCACGCATTTTCTATCCGTTCAAAATGTACCTTAAAGGGAGATTTGTCAAGTATTTAATACTCTTATCAACATGGGAGTGGGCAAACATGATTTTTTTATGGAAATGTATGTACTGTATATATTTATTATTGGAAATCAGTTAACAACACAAAACAATGACAGATATTGTCCAGAAACCCTCACAGGTACTGCATTTAGCATAAAAAATATGCTCAAATCATAACATGGCAAACTGCAGCCCAACAGGCAACAACAGCTGTCAGTGTGTCAGTGTGCTGACTTGACTATGACCTGTCCCAAACTGCATGTGATCATCATAAAGTGGGCATGTCTGTAAAGGGGAGACTTGTGGGTACCTATAGAACCCATTTTCATTCACATATCTTGAGGTCAGAGGTCAAGTGACCCCTTTGAAAATGGCCATGCCAATTTTTCCTCAGCAAAATTAAGCATTAGTTTGGAGCGTTATCTAACATAGTAGTTGTCGTAAGTTGCATTAATACGTTAAAGAAATTAGTGCCGTTAAAATGAATTTGCGTTAACGCATTATTATCGCGTTAACTTTGAAAGTATGTATTTCAATAGAGTATTCACATCTTACATCCCAGATTGGCAGGACAAAATCCAAAGGTGAGCAGGGGATTTTCATGTGCAGATGCTGATGACAGTGACTGCATTGCTCATGTGTCCCTGACAGCTGCAAAATATTGATCAGTTCCTTACAATGGTGAGTGATTAGCTTTAATATTCCTGCAGGTTTGTTAGCAGACTTGTGTCATTTATTTTCACCCTGTTTGGCTGTAACAAATTTGTCAGTGAAGACAAACAGGAGGTGGGCTGCAGGTCCGCAGTTTTTCCTTCAATCCTGACTGAAATTGCCCAGCAGGCACGCAAGTCATCGTTGCATCAGTGTGTTATGTGCTCTGCTTGATGTGTTTTTGCTTTTATACTAGTCGCTGCTTGCAGGTATTTGGATGTTGTCTTATGGAGGCAAACCCTATATTCGAACCAGCTGTGCCCTACATGATGTTGCATGTAAGAACCCATGAAAAGCAAGAAATAGGTTGCATCTTTGTCCATTATCAGACCACCAGAGACACTTTTCAAAGAAAGAGTTGATTGACAACATACATGACAATAAAATTGCAGAACATATATTATTTGGAAATAGTAATACGTTTCACGGCCATCATTTTTCAAATGTTTAAGTCTGTAGAAATGTTTCTGGATTTTTTGAAAGCTATTGAGAGCATGCATACGATATGTGTTCATCACTACTTGTACAGTATATGCATGGGAGACAGCATTTATGTATAAACAGCACAAGCATATTACCTCTGACTTTAGTTTAAAGCTTTGAATAGCCAACCCAGGACTACAAATTACTGCAGAAAGCAAAGAAGTAGCTTTTTATATTCAGATAAACTGATCACACTGATGAACTGTAGATCGCAGTTGCTTCAGTTTAGAGCAAAGGTTAAATTACTTTTTGGCATTATGGAGAGACCAGCAGATGTACAAGAATGTGACAAATCGCTCCAAGGACTAGAACACGTTATATGTACTCTTTTGCTAAACAGTATTTAGCTTTTGCAAAGCAGTCTTCGTGGCATTGACCCAACCATTTAATCACCATTGACCTGCAGTAATGCGATTCTAGTTAGAACCGGATTGTCAATGACTGGTTGAATAGTGATTTTACTGGTGAGTGAGACCTTCTGTAGCCCTTATTGCAGTATTTTGAGCAATGGCCATGGTGGAGAACAACTATAAAAAATAATATTTTTGAATTGCATCCACTGACTTCTGAAAATGTGAAGAATTGGACATGGTGTTCTATTTACATACTGTACATCTACAAACGGTTGCTACTGCATTTTGTTCAGAGTCACAGTAGACACCGTTTTCATTTGCTGTCGTTCACAAAAAAGTATAGGTTGTCAACTTTATCATCATTATTGAAAATTATACATTTTCATTACAGCTTGATCAATCCAAAATGACTGGAAACAAAGAGAAGTGAAAAACCTACGAAAAGCCTGCTTCCCAGTCTGATCCTCTCCTTCCACAGTGTTAAATCCAGACTCGCCGTACATGTTAAAACTGCTGCACATGCGTACTAATGAGTCACACTGTGCCTTAGGTGTTGCAATTGCAAAATTGTGACTGACGTGATTTGCATAAGATGTCATGCAAATCAACAAAATGAATTCCCTGCGGTGAGAAAAGCATGACATCCACCTCCCACCATCCCTTTGTTAGGCGGCGTTTATCAATTTCTATCATGAAATCCTTGGCTTTGTCTTAGTTCCTGTCATTTTACTGTGTGCGCTAGAGCTCCGTCAAGTTCAACAAATTTGCTGCAATCATTTGAATAGAAATATTGCACATCAACTTATGCTCATTAGCTTTTTGTATGCAGGACTAATTGCTAGAGATGACCTTGTGCTGACCGCTACAAGCATTATCCAAAGTAAAACAACATTTAGCAGTATAAAGTTGCTACCGTTTTTATTACATGACCTGTAGAGCACTACATTTTCAAAATAAGACATCTTAAACTCAATATATCTGATATGCCAAAGTCTAATTTTGGAAATATTTCACTTGAGCATCTTCATCTGCTGGCAACAAAATCAGTCCTTTAGTAGTTGTACTAGTACAGTATATCACATCATTTTTATACATTTGACCAATGATTTGCACAGCCCTGCTGTGATATCAATTAAGATTATTTGATTTAATCTGATTTTCTCCCTTTTAACATAATGCTCTTCACATAAAATCTCTTCACTGTCAAAAAGGAGGTTCACATTTACAATATGTTTTATAAACTGAGGCTGTACAAGGTATAATTAGGTACTTCATTTTTTTGAGGACATATTATTGGCTAAAATATTAGCACTCCATGAGAGTAATTATATTTTAGTGATTATGTTTTCATCCCTGAAGGTTTAAACGGCTCAACAGGCTGGCCTCCCAAAAAAATTTGCCGCATTCCTTTGACTCAAGTGTGACGCCGAGCGCAGAAGGGCTAAAATGACAACATCTTTTTAAAGCGTGCGCTGCATATTCAATCCGTTATCCGGGCATGGAAAACATTTCATTTCATGCCGCTGCTGAAGTGCATCCTGTTAAGAACATTGATAGGCCCGGGGATGGAGGAATGTCAATAAGCAATACACACACAATGAGTGACACACAGGATGTAGCATATAAATTCACGGCCATCTAGTTGATTATTTCTCTAATCTGGGGTTACAGGGCCTAATAATTCTGCCTCGCAGGTGAGCAGGTGCCATAAATCTCAACATCGTTTCACTTTTTCCCAGCATGAGATGATGAAAAACAAACTATCACTCTTCCTCCTGTTTTTAGCAGACTGTCGTTAAAGCTGGCGTTGATAAGTGGCAGTCTCTTTATTAACAACCTAGACTCAAAGGAACCATAAATCCTACGCTGTGCGTGTGTGTGGTTGTACTGTATGAATGCTTGCACGTGTCTGTGGGTGTGTATCTACATATGTACAATATGTGTGTGTAAATGCTGTTGAATAAGATGCGCAAACAAATAAAACTAAGCAGCCTTGAAGACATATTTCTCACACACACACACACACACAGTCAAACACTCCTCCTCCTCCTCATTTGGATATGTACTCTTTGCATGGATGTCGCACAGCGTGTTAACATACAAGCACGTGCAATTCAGGATGAAGAGGCATTGAAGAAACGTGTGTATGTATGCAAACACACATGCATGTTCGCCACAGTGTTCACGTGCTGGAGTCATTTCGCCAAGTATGTGTTGTGAGAGATTGATGGCCAAGGCCGTCACTGATGAAGAATCACTGTCGTGGCAAGTGTTCAGGCAGGAAGTGCCGTCGTATACGTCACCCGCTCTCACCCTGACCCGCAGCAGACATTGGCTCTTTACAAGCTTGGCTCATTGACTAACGCCGTACTCGCTCACACATATAGACCTTTTCCTTGCCATTCTGTTGCTAGGGCAACAGATTAGTCCACGTCATAGAAATATAATTAGGAGTAGAATGGACATTGAACTGTTTTCCATGGTCATTTGACTAGTACAAAAGAAAAATGGCGATTGTTGTTCGTTGTTATGTGGTAAAGTGTGGTCGCAGCGCGCCAGGAATGCAGCGGACACAGAGGCGGACTCCAGAGACGGATGGCTGGCTAGTTAGCTAGGTAGCTTGCCCTTCTCCGGAGCGGTGGGGAGTGAGGCTGAGGGACCGTTAGACCCAGCCAGAGACAGTTCAGAAAGGAGACGACACACTGAAAGACAGTTACCTGTATCTGTGTCATGTGGGGTTTCGCCACTGCCCCTTTAGGAGACTAACAGCATGTCCTGAGTCTATTAACTCCAATGGGAGAAGTGAACGTGAATGCAGGTTATGATTATGATTCTTTCGCCTTAGTCGCCAAAGTAAATATTGGACACAACCAGCAACATATCTTTCAAAAATTCTGACACTTAAATGGCATTTTTCAGACACAAATCAGGAGAAAATTGACTTTGTTTGAGACCTTTCTCTGTCTCAGCAACACACTCTCGCGTGATCCAGCAACTAATGTTCGCGAACAGCCTAGCTCACTAATATTCGTAATGCTAAATATGACTGTTAGCTGTGTAAATATCTAATGTTAGCAAAAGAAAATATGAATGTATTATGCAAATATAATCCAATCTGCTTTCATCCACGATGTTGGGGAGAGGCGAGCACACCATGACTTCGCCCACTTAGGAGACAGGAAGTGTATACCATTTCAAACCATTGGCGGAGCTTGAAATGTGTCATCTTTGTTATAGAGCATTTTAACCCTAGCTTGCGAACTTACTTGCTAATTCCACCAGGCTTTAATGCTACACTGGTTACAGAAAAATGAGCTAAACAAAGTTGTTCCTCATCTGGTGATAGCAATGTACTTTCCTATGCTATGACAAGAGTGTGTGGATGAAGCATTAAGTTGTTCAAATTTTACTCTACTAGTCATTACTGCAAAACCTCATCTCAGTAAATCCGCCGTTGATTTGGGAATTTCTATTCTACTCTTATTCTATCTCTATGGTCCCAAGTTTACTTCCTGTCAGCTACTGCATTAACAAACATTGCAACAGATTATGTTGTCAAGTTTGAAAAAGTCTATAGTAGGAGACATGCACACCAAATGCTGCAGGAGACAGGACATTGAATTCACACAAGCTTTGATCCATTCACTACTGTAGGCCTACTATAATAATCAGGTGACTAGCATTAAGTGATAAAATAAAAAACACATAGCTGCTCTAAAATGAGGAACAACCTCCCATCTGAATTTCCCAGAGCCCAAGGTAAATCTTCAAATTGCTTAAGTCCAAAACCAATTCAATTTGCATTATACAAAACACAGACCATCCTCACATTTCAGAAGCTGTAAACACATAATGTCTGGCATCCTCACTTGAATTTCTAAAACAATATTCTACATTTGTTTTCAACTTACTTTCTGACAATCGACCAATCGACAATCTAAAGTCACATTTTTGGTGTCTATGGTTTTGTTGCTGAAAGGTTCAACTGGCTAATCAGACAACCTTCCCAACCTTTGGGCATATTCCTTTACAGTCATGCCTACAAGGTCTGTTAGATAGGATATTTACGCAGCTCAAATCAAAACTTTGAACTACAAGCAGAAGCAATATGAAAGCATGCATAATATCCCCCCCCTCCTCTCATGCATATGCTGTACAAGCACTTGCGCTCTGGAGTGCTTGCCAAAAAAAGCAGAAACGTCTCTGAAACCTTGTGTGTCTGAAAAATTACAGTTTTTCAGCCCGCTGCCATTTATTCCGTGCTTAAAAGTGTGTGTCTGACTGTGTGTTTGTGAGTGTGGTATTCATTTTATCTGTATTCCAATAAACCTTGATTTTGTTGACACTGAATCAGCTTGCTGGGACGGGCTGTACACTAGCCTAGATCCCCCTTTGTAAGCACAGTCTGAGCACACATATCTCTCTTCCTCCTCCACACACACACACACAAACTCTTATTGTGACACTCTCACAGCACTGAGGACTGACTGTAGTGTTAATGCCACTCCCAGCGCCATGCACTAGTGCTCCTTATTTAGGTCCTATCGAGCCCGCAGGCTGAAAATCTGTCCCTTTCACGCCTCCTCCTCCCTCTCTCACTTCCCCGCCCCTGCCAGACTGCCAGGCCTTAAGTCCCTCCGTTCCATCACTCCATCAACTGAGAGGAAGGCATGTGGAGAGAGATGCCTTCACACACCCCAACAGCTTTCCCCTCTGCTGAAATGTACTCACTGTTTCCCAGTTGGCAGTTACAAGGTGAAATGTGACAAAAAAGTGGAAAAAAAGATTGCTTTTTACAAGGATTGTGCGCTCTTGTACAGAGTGAAAGTGAGTGAGCCGGTAGAGGTTCAGTGTCTCGCTTCGGGTCAAGTTGGCTGTTGGCTTCAGTCATGGGAAGTCTGTCTGACTACTGTGCTACAATACCACAGGCTCTGTTTAACCCAGGACATCAGGGTTACTGGTGTCTAGGAAGGAGTTCCATAACAATCCTTTTACTGCAGATAAATGGCCAGATAATCATTTTACTGCGTTACTATTAACTACCGCTAACACCGTTTTGACAACAGAAAGGGAGAAATTGCAAGAAGGGGATTTGAAAAGTTAAATTAACTTTACTATATCTTTTTAAAAGATGCCACAATTCCCACAACGCGTGTTCAAATCAACTTGCGGAAACTCTATTCAGTTAATCCATCACAGTAACAATTTAATTTTCTAAGGTCACACTATTGTCGTGTGGTGCAGTTGGAGCTCTTTGAAAACGGTCCATTCAACTGACGCATTCAAGGATACTCCTTCATCACAGAGTTGAGGGTCAGATGCTGCAAAGCATCACATTCATAAGCTACACTGTTATTCCCCTGTGGCAAAACATTAAGCTGCCACCGAGAGGTCGGGTGCAAAGCCTTGCAGAGGCAAAGCGTGGCGCAGGTATTATATGCCATCAAAACGTACGCAAGAAACGCCATTCACTGTTTCTAGGCAACAACAACAGTTGCAGCTGTTATCTCATTGGTTGCGCTTTGAAAGGTCAGCGACCACCAAGGTCAAAGTTGAAATCATTTGAACTTTGAGCGCAGCACTTGGTGCCACGCCAAGGGTGGCGCTTATGGCTAGTCGGGCGGAACCGCTCTCCCCATAGGAAAACAATGTCACAGCCAGCGCAGGGAGATTTTAGCGCTGATCATGTGTGTGGGCGGCTTCAAGCAATTCCATGGCTATTGTGGAAGGAATAATGTGAATCTCAAGGTCTCTTATTTTGTCAATGGGAAATTGATTTTCATACTCTATTGAAATAGATGAAAAAAATAAAGAAAATGGTCAGCAGCTCTTCACGCATAGTGGTCACTACAGTGGACAGCTATTCCAAAGCTGTTGTCTAGTGTATACATGGGTTTTCTATTGCATAGTTGCACATCAGCCACAACAGTGGTCCCTAGTGCATCGTACCATACACTGCCACCCACTGGCCAGCCGTTGTAAGTGCAACAACAAATTCTCAAAACCAAGATGGCCAATCCTTCTACAGTAGGAGACCCTTGCAGGTAAATAAAAGTTGGTAACATCAAGTGACAACTAAGGATATGCAATTGTTAAAATTCCCAAGTACTGATTTTATGTTAGTAGAAAAATATGATTAATCATCTGTCCACTAAATTGGATATCATGCATCGCTGGCTGTATTCCAACTACAATTAATACTATTGGTGCGACCTCATTACTTTATCTGCAGTAACGTTTTTGGCTGTACATTCATTGATTTATGTTATTAGAATGTAACTTGCAGTTTTTGTAACAAAAACAATATTTTGACAATAGGAATGAAGAGGTGGAATGAAAGAGGAATGAAATAATTAGTAAAAAAAAATCCTGATTGAGGTTGTCATAATTTATGCATGCAAGGATTTTACAGGAATAGTTTGACATTTTGGGAAATGGCCTCATTCGCTTTCTCTCCAAGAGAGTGGTGAGGTTAATATCAATCTCATGTTCTTGAGTTATGTAAGTACAGAGCTGAGTCAGGATGTTGGTAGCCTACAGTAGTTTAGTGTAAAGACTGGAAGCAGGGGGGAAACAGTTAGCCTGGCTCTGTACAAAGTTAGAAAATTGGCCGGCCAACACTTCTCAAACTCAAATGAGCACTTTGCAATCTTGTTGATTAAATCGGTACACAAACGGAAATGCCAAAAACTAAATTATGTGTTGTAACTATTTCTAGATGAACGAGAGCCAGGCACAATGTGCACCTTCACTGACTTTTTGTTGTCACAGCCAGGTTGCCAGGCTTTACACGTCGGAATGATCCAGATACGTTTATTAGGTTTAATTTCACATCCAGACTCAAGAGCGTGTCAGGAAGCTGTCAAAGTGTGGCCATCAGAAACATTTTCTTATAATTGCCAAACAGAAAAATATATTAATATGATAATGTTGTTGCAATAAAATAATTTCATATGACATTGCAAATAAACGGAGGAGCTAATTTTTTACATAGATGTTTGACTTACTGAAGTCAACAAAAAATATTTCGCCTTGAGTTTAGGTTCACTGCAGTTCAAGCTGTGAGAATAACTGATGAGCTTTCACAACACTGAGGGAGCAATATGGACTTAACCATTTAATCACTCCGCCATCTCTTGGAAATGCTACGCTTAATTAACTGCGATCAATTACCAACGGCAGCTCACAATGTGTAACGTATATACCACACTGCCTATACATTTTCTGTTTCTCCATTTCAAACAATTGAAACTTCCATCAAATTTTCTCCCTGCTTCCCAGGTGTCAGTCGGGATCGGCAGTTTAATGAAGTGCTGCAGCAACAGACTGACTCATATGTGCATTTCCTAAGGAGTGACTGTGACTCATAAAGCAACCGCTGCAGGCGCACACACTCACAAACACACACACCAGGTTCATATATAGTCTGGAGCTCAAGCACATATATAGCTGAACTGATTTGCAAGCTGGCATTCTCCTGATAACGACAATTTGCTGCGACAGCAGGGAATAAATGAACGGATAAATAAACAAATCTAAAGAAAAAGTGACTGCTTTGAAAAGAGAAATCAAAGGTGATCATTTGAACGTGAAGAGAGGCAAAGCATTCATTTTCGATGACTGCTGGAGATTAAACGGAATATTCCAAAGCTCTACAACCTATAGCGTGGTATACATGAAAGGCTGATCCAATTCAGCAAACACAGCGTGCGGGACACAAAATGGAGAACAGGCAGAAGAGATAAGACATTAAAAAAAAATAGGTGAGGAGGAAATGAGGGGAGGTGGAGAGAAATTGGAGGAAGAGAGGAGCAAAGAGAGATGGAAAGAAAATTACTTTTGACACAAGTGGGAGATGAGAGCAAAGGGAGGGCTGAATTATCAGGCGTGCATCTTTGTGTGTGTGAAAATGTGCTTAAGTGTGTGTGTGTGTGTGTGTGTGTAGGTGGGGTGTGAATGTAAATATACATGCATGTCCTGACAGACCGCTGAGAGCTTCTTCCAGCCTATTCCCAGCCTTTCCAAACTCACTCATAGATTAAAATGCCTCCTTTGAAGAGAGAGGAATGCCGGTCAAAGACAACACAAGCACATCTAAAGGAGATCTGTGTTTCCTACAAAACTCCTAAGCACTCCTACTGTTTCTCTCAATTTTTTCTGTATTTTTCTCAGCCATCCTCTCCTTTCCCTTCTTTTTTTTCAAATTCATTTTCTTCCCCCTCACTTATTTTCAAAGCGCTTAGGCAGAGAGCGTGGAATGCTTTTACCCCACCCGTCCCGCTGGAGCATCAATATACAACAGAGCCCAGAGGTCCAAACAGGAGAAAGACTGAGGAGAGCAGCGCAACACAAATCCATAATGGATTTTCTTCTCGCTTTCATTCGCATTCTGCGGAGGGATGCAGTGGAGGCACCACTGGCACAGAATGAGAGACGCAGGGAGGGGAGAGGTGAGAGAGAGAGAGAGGTGTCGACGGGGGAGACTCAAAACAGTCTCAATAACAAAAGCCCTTTCTCTCATCTGACTCTAAAAGGCTCGCATAACATATAATTTAAACTATTTGCAAAGGCCAAGCTCATACCAGAAGGTGACAGGAATTAAAAGCAGCTTCGGCGTAGCTTGAACTGATCAGATGCAGAAATTGTCACTAATTAAGTTCGTCTGCCAAGAGGTCTGACAGATATTAGGCTGCAAGCAATAATATCCCCAAACACATAAATGCATCAGTGAGTAGCAGCTCTGTGGCTGTATCTTATATTAGCAGCTATTGCAAATAGAAGTATGGCTCTTTAGATGTTAATTCAGCCCAAGAACATTTATGTGAAAACGGATGTGTAAACTTAGTGTGTATATTTCAGTTTGCGATGTTAGCACACGGCAGCCCTCTCTGAGGCCGGCGAATTGACGGTTGAGGATGAGACTGTTGATTCACAGTTGTTTGTTTCAGCCTTCACACCCAAGTGAGCTTCATTTCAATTTTGCTAGTATAGCTCTGAAGCACAAAATGTACCCAGAATCACGGTAAATAACCTTGGATGCTGTAATAGTGTCCACAGAGTCGGTCTCGTATTAGTCACCAAAGGATCTGCTTCAACACCACTGATTACAGTTTTTTATCTCTTTTCCAGTCTCCAGTCTACAAACTTAATCAACACGTTGAAGTCCAAATAACATTTTGAGTTTAATACGACTTGGGTCTTAATTTAATGGTTTTGGCGATCTGTTTTATTGGATACAATAACATTGTACTCACTACCGTAATCAATGAGATCTGGGGAAAAAGACGGTGACATCACCACCACAAAAGAGATGAGTGCAAGAGTTGAGTGGTCGGACCAACAGGCAGGTTGCAAACAAAGCGTTAGCTATCACTTAATATGGAGATAAAACCAAAATTTTGTCACTAATAAGCCTGAATTGTTTGCACGCTCAACTACGCTGAGTATAGCTCAAAGTTGAATGAGGAAGTTTGTCTGTAAAGTGTGACGGATGTTTGCAACAGACGGTTTGAAAAACAATGTTTTCTCTCTCTCGCTTCTATAAAAGTTTGGCTACCTGGGGGTTTGTTTGAAACCTGTCTGATTTTCTGAATGCTCATGTTTCTTGGCCTATCTGCCTTTTTCTGGCGAGATCACAGTGTTCCCAGTTGTCAGCCCTTTACCCCTCACTGTTCTGCCTGTGGGACACAAGCACTATGTAGAACTTTAGTACTACAAAATGTTACATGAATGTAGATAAAATAATCCAGCAGAAGAGAATAAAACTGATGCCTTATTAATATCATGTTTCTCTAGCTTCAAAGTAGTCTGACAGACCAACCATATAATAAATACTTTATGTGCTAGATCGAAAATTTGGGGGGGGGTTATCTTATTGGGTACATTCATGGACTGTATATAAGAAGTGGACGTAGTCACCGTGACGTCACCCATTGGTTTGTGGACTACCGTTTTGAAGCCTCGAGTTCAGAATTTGGGCGGTCGCCATCTTAGTTTTTTGCAACCAGAAGTGACATGAGAGAGTGGAGCTAAGTACAACAGAACGCTATAATGAGACATTTTTAGGCGACCAAAATATTACAATTAACTTTCATGAACTGAAAACACACTGTGAAAAGGTTAAAGTTCTAAGACAACAACATGGACAACTCCCGGACCGGACAACGCCGTCAATTACAAGGTAGCCACGCCCTAAAGCATACCCCGTTTTATGGTCTATATGACTCTAAATGGGACCATAATTTACTAAATGAACATCATGCTGTATTGGAGAAGACTTGAAACTAGCGATTGAGACCATAAACTCATGTTTACTGAGGTAATAAATCAAGTGAGAAGTAGGGTCATTTTCTCATAGACTTCTATACAATCAGACTTCTTTTTGCAACCAGAGGAGTCGCCCCCTGCTGGCTGTTAGAAAGAAGAGTTTAAGGCACTTCTGCATTGGCTTCACTTTTCAGACCCCGGAGGTTCCCCACTGGGTACAGTCTCATTATTACCAATAGGAATAATTTCCATACGATGAAAATACAACCAATATTGTAATAAACTGGAATAATCCTTTAAATGCTCCACAATCTTACCTCGGCCACTTTAACATGCTACATCATTTAACTGCTTTCTAGCAAATTAGATATATACTTCCAAATGTCAAATTATTGACGACATATTTGAAAAATTTGGTTTTCTGTGGGTTTCATAGCAAAATTATTAAAACCTTTGACATAATAAAAACCATCACATGCATTCACAAAAAAAATGTAGGCTGTCTTTACCGTGTCCGCAGGTTCCCCGGGCTGGGCGGCCCATCATATACAGACAAGATGTCAAAGTCCTCCTCTAGGGCGAAGCCTTGAAACACCAGCTGTATCCGGTTGTGCTCCGCTGCCACGATCACCCATGTACAGTTGGCGTAGTTAGGATAACCGTAAGGGTAGCCGGGGCTCTCTATCGTCCCATTGGGACTGTGTAGTGTGTAGCTGCAGTTCTGAGCTGCGAAGAGAAAAAAAAGAAACAGGCAGTTATTAAAAGGGTGTAAGGCGTGTTAGAAGTGTTAGAAAGTATTAATAGAGTATTAAACCAAATAAAAGACACTCCTCCACATCCAAGAATGGAAATTATACAAAACCACTCACACACTTTAATGCACACCCACAGTCAAACAGCACCAAATGCTGCAACATCCATTATCACCTACAGCGTGCAGCCTGAGCCATTAGTACAGCGGTGCTAAATGGCTCACCCTCTCCGAGCTTTCCCCACCTCTACCACCTCCATCATTGCACACTTGTTCACTCATCGGCCCTTTCACCACATTAGTAAAAGGTTCCCACGTTAATATACAGCATAGTTAGAGAGGGGAAGATGAGAGGACAGGAGAGGAAACACACACACAAAGGGATACACACTTAAGTACTACATTAATTCTACTCCCCTTGCTTTTTTTTTTTTTGTCGGCAGCCACTCAAAACTGCCTTCAATCTTAAAATTTTAATTGTGTGTTTGCCATCCATCAGTGCTGAGCTTGGGGAGGATGCGTGGAGTGTGAGCTATGAGTGTGTGTGTTTTGAATCCCCGAGCTGAACGACTTGTCTTAGACTGATCTGAGCACAGCCGAGACTTTCAATCAATGTTAGGGATTTAGTTGTAATTAATCGCTAACGTGGACTGATGTGCGATTACACTTATATTTTGTGTAGCTAGTTTGTCAGCGTGTGTTTTCAGTGTCGATGTACTAATTAATGTCTGAATGTGTCGATATCACCCTGTTGATCATAACACACTCACGTAAAGAGGACCTATTAAAGGGGAACTACACCCATTTTCAAAATTTATACAAATTACTCCTATGGTCTGAGACAGTCCAAAAATATTAGTAAACATGAATAACTCTCTCCCGAATCCAAAACTTGAGTGCTAAATCTAAAATTTGTGATGTCATTAAGTATAAAGTGCGGAGCTGCTCCATAGACGATGAATGGGAGAGATGGTACAGATGACACTGAGAGCACCCAGGGGAAAGTTCTGAGTATATGAGTACATGTCTGTTTCACAAATGACAACACTACAATAGAATAAACTCATTTGTGTATAAAAAAGAAAACAACATTGTGTGAGTCCATAAAATCAGTCTCCCATTCATTGGCTATGGTGCAGCTCCAGACTTTATACCCTATGACATCACAAGTTTGAGACGTACTTCTCTGGTTTCTGGCTTTGACAGACTCATGTTTGCAAATATTGATCGAACTTTCCTCAGCCATGGAAATAACATATTGGAATTCTTAATTTACGTGGTGTTCCCCTTTAAGATAATTTTCAGGTGCATACTTTTTATTCTGGGTTTCTACTAGAACGTGTGTATATGCTTTAATGGTCAAAAAACACTTATTTTTTTCATACCGGCTGTGCAGCACTTCTTTTTTACCCTCTGAAATGCTCTGTTTGATCTCCTGCTCCAAAGCCCCAAAAATGGTATTCGGGACAGCCCTAGCAGGTGTTATGCAAATGTGTTACTTGGTGACATCACCATGTTACAGAAAAAAAGGCAGGACTTCGAGCAAGTTTCTGTGGGGGAGAGTAACTCCCTTTGGCGTGGACTTTGGGCTTTGTAACTTTCTTTTGGAATCACAAAAAACTATATAACACACTAAAGGAAAGGGAAAACACACAAAAGTACAATAGGTCCTCTTTAATGGGCATCTCCTCCAATCAAAAAGGGTTTGTGTTAAAGTTTATTTTTCTGTCTTCCAGACAACTGAATATGAGCAGTCAGCTGACAAGAGACTAAAATTTGTATACATTGGACAATCACACACCATAAGTAGCCTTATGTGTTGTACCTTTTAAACTAAGAAAGCAGGAATGCAACATGTTCTGAATTAATTTCCTATTGCAGAAGAAACCTAACATAAGTTATGTTCACACAAAAGGAACCTTCATAAATAAATATCCCTATAGAGGGACTAAATTAGAATGTCATGCCAGAATACATGCTATTTATACAAATGCTGTGTATTTTCCCTTTGTTTGATCCAGCCACAAACCTGAATCAGAATGCAGCCTGATTAAAATGTAATTAGGAGAGTATAATTGGAGGACATCTGTTATCTGCATAACTCGCATTATTCAACAATACAAACAATGTTACACTTGCGGTATAAACAATTTTTGTTTTGTTCATTTACATCCATACCTCATAACTGTGCAAATGTCTGGAATAAATCAATGCATCGAAATGAGCTATGCTACCTGAGGGCATTAAAACAGGGCATGAATCTTGAGTAAACACACCGCAGCTTTGAAACATGTAAAAGTGAAGGCTGCTTTGTTAAATCTCTCCAGGGGGGAATGTGTATGCCTTATTGAATGCTTGTTGAAACATACAGATTCTGCGCTACCTTGTATATGCGCTCTCTGATAGGTAGAGCAATCCCAAAGCTAAAAAACGGTCCAAATTTGCCGCTCTGAAACGCGCCTCATGTCTAAAGAACCAGCAGGGATTTACAGGTAATAAGGCGCCACGCATGAAGACAAAAGGAAAGACAAAAATGGGGCAATTTCCTTACTCACAACCGACATAAATAAAACATTTGTTTTTAAGTAAGTACAGGCGGAAAAAGAGAACGAATCACAAAAAATTACGTACGGACAGGGATAATCCCCCGGTTAGCCAGACAAGCGAGTGCTGGATTTGTTTTCACAGCAACAATCGAGCCCGGTGTTTAAGATTTCAGGGGCTACATGCCACATCGGGGTGTTTATGAATTCTGAACTGCCGCTGGAAAAACACTAGCTGACACACACAAACAAACAAAGCCAATATTAACTTTTTGTTCCAGGCAGCACAGCACAACAGTATCACAATAGTTTTTTTTTGTCAGGAGGTAAAGATCCAGACTGTCTGGATGGCATCAGCAGCAGCAGGATGATAATAGCATCGCCAGTCACAGTATATCCATCATGCCACTGTTGACTCCCCGGGGGCCTGTCTCATCAAAAAACAGGCAGGGGCCTCTTTCAGCCATCACTTTTCAGCACTTCATATGCGCTTGACCTCTTCCAAAAGATGCTAATGTGTGTCTACTTGAACCCTGGCCACTTGAATACACTTTAGTTGTTGCACTGAGAGTTCGGCTCTTTGTTTGCTGTGGAGATCTACAAGTGTTACAATGAATTCTTAGGGAAAAAATGTGGGAAGACATGAATAAAATACTGTAAAATGAGATTAGCAGTATCTAAATATGACCTATATGCTGCATAGAGTGCTGAAAATAACTAGTGTGTACTCTCGTCCTTGTGTCTTCTCTCAGTCCTCGTCTTTAAGCAGTAACAAGAAGAGCAGAAAGGATCAGAATCCATCTGATTTTTCATTAACGCCTTTAAATGGACCCAGCAAGTGAGCATCCACCCTCCCAATTACCATCAGGTCGATACTAATATCCAGGTAAAGCCTCCACATCCACCTCTCCTACCTGATTTTCATATCTACAGCCCGGTCAATAATCTCCTCATCATCTCCTTGATTACGAGGCCTCTATCAGACAAATGCCAATCAATGGCTCATATGGCGGCTTGATGGCGGAGCTCGATAGGGGTCAGAGTGGACTGTGAGTTAGGATGTGTGGGCTGGGTTGAATTACAAAACAATACCGGGGAGGATAAGGCAACTAAATTGTTGTTAAGCTTCAGGGTCGACTTAAAATGCTCGAAGAAGGAGATGATTCTGTGACTCTGCAGACAAATCTCCCATGTTAGATTTCAACATGTTTAGAGTTTAATAGCCCTCCGTTGAATTAGCAGCTAAAAGGAAAACTATCACCAAAGGAGCAACTGAATACAAGTGTTTCATATCATCAGAGTACATGTGTTATTAGGCGACGGGAGACACTATGTGAAACAAGGTGATCAACCAGGCAGGAAAGCATGTTTTATGACCACAATTAAGCGACAAAAATCATGACGGGGAATAAGTCTACTGAGTGTGCCAGAGCTCGAACCAAAATGCTATTTTGAAGTAAGAGTGTCTGTGCCAAGTGACCGACTCTTAAATCGATAATGACGCACGCAATCTGGGATAAAAGACTAAGATAGTGCTTTTAGAGAGCTCGCCGTTTTTGGCTGCAGCCACAAAGATTTTTATCCATGCTGAAAAATAGACGGTCGGAATTGAATTGGACACAAAAACAGACGCATCAAAGTTCACTTCAGGAAGCACTTTTGCGGGCATTAAGGAGCGATTTACAACATCGTCAAGTTTGATATTGGCATTACGCGGTAATAACGGGGATGTTTGCCAGAAATGTTCTGCTGCACTGTGTAGTGCGGTCGAGGTGAAAAGAGGCTACTCTCCCTGTTCTTTGAAAACCCAGAGCCTTTGATTAAGTAGATCCTTCACTCTGGGCTCGGCTGAATAATTTAAGCCTCGCCTATGGGTGCATTATGAAATTAGCTGCTGGGAGCTGGTGACCCACTGTGAAGCCCCTCAGTGTAAATCTGCAGGGAAGAGCCCATCCTGCAGTTGACCCCGCTGACACACCATAAAGACCCCATAAAGAGACTGCTGGCCGTGCTTTTTTCAGCCTGGGAGACCACCGGCGAAGAAGAAGGTCAAATTGTTCAGGTGAACCATTATGAATATGGTGTAATAGCAAATACGCTGCTTCAGCAATTAGGAAAATTGCTAACTTGTCTTAATGGTTGGTGTATTTTATCCCTTAGCATGTCTATGGGAACTATTTGCATTGGCTTGTACTGGAATGTTAACTATGCTTGATGTCTGTGGATGTTCAACAGATATGTTGTCCACTGCTTAGCCCACTGTGCCACTGGCAGCATCCGCTTGGCTCCGACCGTCTCCGGTGTGCACGCCGCCAAATGGGTGTACAGAGAGAGGTACGACCTTGCTGGGGCAGCACTCCAGGTTCTCCCTGTGTGTGCGTGTGTGTGTGTTGGAGCTATTGTTTGCTCTGCCAGGGCAGTTGTTTAGTAGCGGGCACACAGAGCTGCTGCAGCGCACTGTGACACTTTGATGAATCGATGGCCACTGTGCTGTACTCCGGCAGGACAGCAACCCCTCAGAGCGGAGGAAGGAGACAGACCAGAGGAGAAGCGAGAAAATGAGGGCGGCTGGGGGCAGACAGACACAAAGTAGACTGACTGAATGTATGGACATGTGAGAAAATAGATTTGGTAGACGTGACGTGAGGAATAATAAGAGGCAAAAGGTGAGGTGAGGGACAAACTAGGCGGAATAAAGGCAAAGAGATGGGAGGAATGAAAGTGTGCGAAAAATAATATTGTCAGAAGGTCAACGAGAGGAAGAGCAACAACAACCGACGGGAGAGATACAGTATATGTAGGGGGGAGTGATTTTTTTTACCTATTTTCTGCATCTCGTTGCCCTTCTGTGCTGAGGTCACAGACAGCCAGTGTGACATTCACAGCGAGATATAGTGCTTAATCTGCACTGTTAGCGAATCCTAGAAGTCTATTTGGAGGGATGCTTCAGCAGTGTGTTTGTTGTTTATGCGAGTGTGAAGTGAGAAAACACACGTGTTTGCGTATGGAGGTATCAATTTGTCTGCACATGTATGAGTGTAATCCCATAACGTACTATGGAAAGGATAATGTATAATTAGAAAAAACATAGCCAAGACACGCAGCCAATAATAGATGGAGAAAATGGAATGAACACGGTAACAAAATGAACCAAAATACATTCTTAAATGCTTTGTTTTTTGTTTTTTTCCATAGGACGACCCATGTACCGATCATGTTTTGTTTTTTTCTCCTTAATGCTGATTTCCTATTCTTCTCTTCTTCTTCTCTCCTATTTGGCCTGTGGGGAAGTATGTTTTTATTATGTGGAATAAGGGGAACTATTACGACAACCCACTCTATAGCCCCTCCTTCTAGCACTGTCTCGCAATCAGCTCCCATCTACCTATTCATTTGTTAGTATTTATTTTATTATAATAATATGCATTTCCTTTTTTATGATTATTATTATTTTAACAAATTTGAATAAATGTTCCACTCACTTGCTTACCATTATTATTTTTATTATTATTATTATTATTATTATTATTATTATTATTATTATTATTATTATTATTATCATTATTATTATTGTTGTGATGTCTGCTTTATTTTATTTTACTTTTTTACATTTATTTATTCAATCCTTTTCTGTCAACTCATGTATGAGTGTAATCCCTATACCCTGGGTGGGTATAGTGTCACATTATCTGCATGATAATACTGCTGCTGCTACTACTACTACTACTTCTACTAATAATAATAATAATAATAATGTGTCTGTTTGTTTTATTTTATGTTATTTATTTATTTGTTCCTATCTTTTCTGTCAGCTCATGTATGAGTGTAATCCCTATACCCTGGGTGGGTATAGTGTCACATTATCTGCTTGAAACTCCTCTGCTGAGATGCAATTACACAGTGACTTTCAATGGGAGGGAATTTAATCTTGGCGAACATAATCCCAACATCATATTCACATAATACCATAAAGACACACAAACAATACTTGCAATACAAAACTGCAAATCTTTTTTTTGCTTGTGTGTGTGTGTGTTTCTTTATCCCTCCCTCGCCTCTGTCTGGTCTCCTCATCTCAGTTCAGTTCACAGTTTGTCTTTCAAAAGACAAAGATGGAGAGACCATCCTGTTCTTGCAGTCAGTAATAGAAAGGCATTGCGTCTTGTGTTGTGCATAATGGATACAACTGAAGAAAAATAAATTATTTGATATTTGAGAAAGGCCCTCCAGGATTCCAACATTTCCTAACCAGTGGTGGACCGTAAATAAGTACATGTACTCAAGTACTGTGCGTGAGTCTTTTCTTTTCATGCCAGTTTCTACTTAAATATTGTACATTTTACTCAGACAGCTAATTTACTAGTTACTTTTCAGATTAAGATTTTTGCACACAAAACATATAGAGCTTATAAAGTATGATGTTTTCTTTTAAATTAAATTACCTAATACTTTATACAAGTACAGTTGAGACGATTAGTCGATTAATCAATTAGTCAATTGACCCAGCTCCACAAATGTTAAGTTTTGCTGCTATTCTTTTTAATTATTCGAATAATCTTAATTTAATTTTAATAATTTGTACAACAGTAAAATCATGCGTTTACTTAAAGCATGAGTTATAATAATCTAATGATATAATATATAATAATATAATATCTGCAATGAGTACTTTTAATACTTTAAATACATTTTTCCTGATTATACTTACATACTTTTACTTCAGTAACATTTTCTATGTAGGACTTTTACGTGTAACAGAGTATTTTCACAGTGTGGTATTAGTACTTTTACTTAAGTAAAGGATCTGAATACTTCCTCCACCACTGTTCCTAGCATAGCACAGTGAGTCTATGACATTGTCAATAGAATGCAGCTTGGAAACACTAAAGAAATATATTGAAATGATAAATCAATGCAACAGGAAACTACTGTGCAATTGTTCCAACATATTACAGTATATCTAAGGAAACCTCGGTCACTGGAACCACTCGCTCTCCCATTAAATTGGACCATAAACTACCTATTCCAAGTCTCCCCCCATCACACAGCTGAAATACAGAGTTCAGCTCTTTCCTTATCCTCAAGAGAAACCATAAAGCCTCCATACAGGCGGCCCATCAGGGGCTGTATCCATAGAAAATGAGCATCCCATCGGAGTAAACACTGAATAATTTCCAACCAAATAAGTGCGTCCCTTCGGGTTTATCGAGTAACAACGCTATCAACTATCACATATAACGTACCCCATGAGTAAACTTCAAACAACCAAATGTTGTGTGTGTGTGTACCAGTAACTGCCTCCCTGGTGGGAAGATAAACCCTTCCGCCCCATAGATCCTCTCAGCACCACTATTCGTCTCCTGACGTGTCAGCGCATATGCGCGCCTTGACCGCATCATATCTGAATTAACCTCTAGATGGCCGCCATTAAAATGGAAATGGATGAGCTCAGCGATCCCGCTCGCCTCCATACATTAGGCTAATGTCTGGGCCAGGACGACACCGTCTGCCATTACAGACAAGGCAAATGCAGTGGAAGGCACTTGCGATAGGCTTGCTCCCACTTAGCCCACTGGGCTGAATGGTAAATGCCGTTCCCGAAAAAAAAGGGGCAAAAAAAACAGAGTGTGCATTTCCATAAAGCTGGGAATTGCCTCCTGCTGCATACATGTGTGAATGATCTGTGTAAACACATACAGAGAGAGGACACTCAAGCGAAACACATACATGAATGCGCCACATCTCAGGGTCTGCCATTTCTTTCAAGGGTGTGTTGACTCTTATGGAAACACATAGTTAACACATGCCCTCACACTCAACAACACATTGTCACAGCAAAGCAACATCGCTGGAGGGTGAAATGTGCGGGGAGGGAAAAATAAACAACACCCACGTAAAAACATGTAGCCAAAGATGAAAACATCGTAGAAAGCAGCTGCACGATGACACGTACGGTAGAAGAAGACGTGTATGCAGAAATGCACACTTGCGTGAGTGCATGCACCCGTTCCTGACTTTTGTCGGAGCAGGAAAAAGAGGCACAATGGAGCATGTGTTCTCTCAGACACGGAGGAAGAGAAGGGGGGGGGAACCAGGCAGTTCCTTCCAGCTGGGTCATATTTAACCAGCAGTATTATCACTCCAGCCAAAAACGACCTGCAACCCACCCAAAGAGAGCCACCCACACACTTCCACACAAACTAACACAAGCAGTCACCCAGTTCAAACACACTGATTTGAAAGAGATGCTATTGTTTGTGTGTTTTTCTTCATCAAGTCATTTTCCTCAATACCTCCTCTCTTCCTATCAATACATTCAAATAGCCCCGTGGTACGTTGGTGTTGCTGTGAACAACACACCTCTTCAGCAGCCCACGCACCGAAGGCTTCAAGGTGATCGATAAAAAAACAGCCCATTCAGAGTCAAAGGCATGTTACGGTTTGATGTTCTTCCCTTTCAGACAGAGCCCTGTCTTTATGGGGGAGTTTATTCAGCACTGATACAAATGGACCTCCCACGCAAAACCACAGCGAAAGCTAGATGGTGGGCGAAATGTATACGTGTGTTTGTTTCATGTCTGTGTGTGTGAGCACGCATTTGGATTTGTGATAGCACTTGAACGCAGACCTGCTTCCTAGTACTCAGCCATGCCCCTTTCCTCTCTCTCTCTCTGCCCTGGAAACACTCTCCCAATGAGCCACATGCTCAGTTAGTCACGTTAGACTGTGTTAGGGAGACAAGCTACTAAGAGGTATGTTTGGAGTGATTTTAAGCTATTTGTTTTTCTAAGTAGCTCTATATTTCTTTTTCTGCTGAGAAGCCACATTAAATAGGTGGATGTGTCACATGGCTGATTAATTGCCATTGCTTTCTATGTTCTTAAAATAACCTTCTTGTGCGTCTGTGTTATGAACAGGTTGCATGTCTCTAGGTTTTAATTTTGTCATTTTTATTCATAGCTCATTGGTCAAATTACTTTTTATTCTTTTTTATTACAGGGTGTTGCTGGTAGATCTCAAGGAGTGTCTGCTGAATGAGTGTGGCCTTCTACCCACGGCACGGTGGTGGTTATTGCACATTCACCTTGGTGGCTGTGCACAATTGTAAGCAGGCTATGCTGGCCCAATGCCATGAGATCCATCCATGTCCTAGATATATACTGTATATATATATATATATATTTGTGTGTAAGTGTAAACCAGTTCAAAGAACGTCATTCATTGCTGTCACTGAAGCTGTATGTTGTTTCCATGACAACAAGAAAACAGGAGAACACGTACGAAGACCAATCCTTTTCCTCTATTATTCATTATTGCTTGAGTCCGCCTTAACACTTAATCTCACGCATACCCCCCCTCCCACACACACACACACACACCACAAACACATATACACGCACACACACACACTCATACACACATGCATGCCTCAAACTCTTCCATTCTCCATAGTACTTATGGGATAAAGCACAATTGTGTGTGACACTAATGTGTGAAACGATGAAGGTCAATTATCACCTAATTGTCATTCTGCTCACATCTGACAGCCGGTTCTCTGTGAGTTATACGTTATACACTGAACCTATGCTGAACAGCCAACCTTAGTTACATCCCGCTGCGTATTTGCACTTAAATTGCACCAGAAATCAGTGAAAATTACAGACTTTCTGGACGCTAACCGATCAATAGCATCAACAGGAGGTGGGGTAATGCAATTATGGATGTGTTAAACGTATGAGATCATCCTGGACGAAGACGTTGATGTGTGTTAAGCGAGCGGGTATTCATGAACATTGGATCCTCTCTGAGCAGTGCATATTAAACCCCCGAGAGGGAGCGCTGATCCAAAAGGTCAGGTCATGACCGTCCCAGCAGGACTATTCCATCTATCACTGAGAAATGGATGAGCAGCAGCTGATCAATCAGCCTCACTTCAACTTAACTGTGGTACACTTTAACCTTTCAACTGCCCCGCAGTACGGCTCAAGTGTCAACGGTAGACCACAGTCATAATTAAGGGGCTGCATTGATCCCGCTCAAATGGATGAGGATTTTTATATTTAAGTAAATGAATCTCTGCATTTCCACACTGCTGACAGCATTAGATTGGGAGCTTTTGCATTGTCAGTGTATGCAAATTAAAGCCAATGTTGTTGTTTTTGCGAGATATTAAGATTGTGAGAAAGTGTCAGATTGGCACAACTAATTTTTCCTAATGTATTTCAAGCACAAGGTTGCATCTAATTTGCACATAAATTCAGACCAAGATGTTCAATAAATATTTGTCTCTGTTCCCAAATATCATTAAAAGCAGCAGGCTTTAGAAATTAACACAAATATAAGATACAAGATTGTCCAAATTTAAGCCTTCTAACATGACTTTCTATGACGATGTATGTCTTGACTGCTAGACAGATCATTCTGTCTGGTCTATTTCCGTCGTGAAGACACCGGGAGACACACTCATTTCCCCTCATTAGAAATTTATTTTCTCCGTGGCATCAAAATTCGTAACATGAGCCAGCAGACGACCGCTGTAGCATTCGGTTAAACTGGTTCGGACACCAGACACTGCTGGGTGATTAACTCTATCAGACACACTTTAGACTGACTTTAGAATGAAGCTTGCTAGCCTAGGAACGTTATCTGTTTTACCCTGTTTCCAGTCTTTATGCTAAGCTTAGCTAACTGCCTTATATGTACTGCATGGTATCAATCAATGTATCATCATACAATGGTTCGTATGATCTCTTGTGAAAAGTTCTTCCTCATTTGTTGTGCGTTTTCCTATGGATGTACAGAAACATGTGTCAATTTCTGCTCGGTACATGCATACAGTCTATTCAAAATAAACTTCCATCTTCACAGGAAACAACGTGGTTAGGTTTAAACAACAAATCTACTTGTTGTTTTGCGGTGTCACATGATTTTACATCTCCAATATAGTTTTTAGGAGTTTTAGAGGAAGGTCAATCATGCAGTATACAGAACAGGTCACTTGTGTCATGAACATGCTCGAAACAGGTTTAATTGGAGGCACTGGAAGAGTTTTTCTTGCCATCATATTTTAAGAACACCTCATGGTAAAAGAACATCATTATCAACACAGTCTCACAGCAGTTCATGAAATAGTCACGAAATTTTCACGAATCTTTTTGATTTTGTACATAGACACGCATGTCCCCTTTTTTTGTGATGCTCAGCAAGATTTTCAACAATATATTTGTGCGTTTTTATTTCCACTTCAGTCTTTCTTAGTATGGTTTAGGAAGAGATCGACTTGGTTAGGCTTAGGCAACAAAACTACTTAGTTAGGCTCAGGAAAAGATCGCGTTTTAGGTTAAAATAACACTGGAATTGCCATAAAACACCGGAAGTGCGGTAACTTAACTACGGAAGTTAATTGACAAAAGCTACTTAGTTAGTTCTAGGAAAAAATCATGGTTTGGTTTAAAATAGCTCTGGAAGTGGCGTTACTTACTGTAAGTGAAGTGAAGTTACGTGACAAATAAATCAACGCTGACTTCTGGTTTCACACGGGGTACGAACACCAGTCTCCTGGGCTAAAGTCCGGTGTTCTTTCGTAGTTATAGCTACGAACAGTGTATTAGAAGAGCCTGTATCAATCCTGTCAGCTAACTCTTGGCAAGAAAGCAAATAAGTGTATTTCCCAAAATGTCGAACTAGTGCTTTAAAGATACAACAACACAATAGCCACTACTCACTTCAATAAAAGAGAACATCAGCTTTTCTGAATATGTAAAAGTCTACACCACCACTTTTTAAAATTGTATTATAAAAAAAACACATTTTTTATTTGGGCCATTATAGTACAAGTAAATATGCTTTAGATTCTAAACTCAAAATGGATCTCACAAGTGTAGGAATGCAAGGCAAACACACACACACACACACACACACACGCACACACACACACAGATACACTCAGTGCCTCTCTCCACATGATGACTCTGCCTCTTTCCCAGAAAAAGACCACTGACAGATTGCCTATACGTTGAACAGAGAGAGGAGCGGTACAGGAAAGGGAAAAAAAGACAAGGACAAGGACAAGATACCTCCTGCCCAGGATCTAATCTTCAATCTGCGGGATCACTGATATCTGATAAGAACAGCGTAAATCAGGAAGCTAAAGAAACCCCTGCCGGAGCTTTGTGTCTATACAGGACAGACAGGGCATCTACATCTGTCTCTCACTTTGTGGGGATTTACAGTAGCTGGAGCAAATTCCTACGTCTGATAATAACAGGAAGAATCGAGATTGAGACTTCTCTCTTATAGCTTTTTCTCCCACACATGGCTCAGGGAGATGAATTGCTATCTATTTATTTATTTGATTTATTTTCACCTGTAGTTATTCAGGGAAGATTGACGGAGCATGTATGTTCTTTTCCTGACACGTCTTGGCTCGCAGCACGGCTGTTACAGCACATATCCACATCTGGGAGCTGCCCAGTACAGCCGAGCTGTTCTACTGACTTCTACTGGGAAATGTGGGTAGGAAAGAATCATTGCCAACATGCCCTTGGGCAAGGCACTCTGCGATAACTCCTCCATCCATCCACCATCCAGTGTCTGTAGTGGCGCCGAGCTGCTAAAACGCGAACAGAAGAACACAGAAGAGCTCACAGGAGTAGGATGTGAATGTGAAGCACTACTAAAATAGAGCTAGATTTATATTCCCTGGGTAAGTAAAGCAGCCAAAATATACATTTATTAATTTAACGCCGCGCTCAGGGACATGCTGAAAGGGGTATTTGAAGGTTTTCCACCAGGTTTTTCTTTGCTTGTGTCAAATTTGGACTATTGACTATTGACACTCAAAATACGAGTTGAGGTGGGGAGACAGTCTGTAACCATAATTGTACAAAAGCATGATTTAAGAGACGCGTGTATTGTACATGTGTATTATTAACATGAAACCAATATTCAGGCGTTTGTAGCTATACCTAGGAAAAGTAATGCATTGTTATTCGGATATATCCCATAAAATAATTTCATTTGTAATCCACGTAATGGTGAACCAGGAAATATAAAGAGTGACAAACACCGTATAGGGAGGTGGTCGGGGTGGATGAGTGGGTCTAAAGACAGGAGTAGTGTCTTGTGTGAAACCAGAAGTCAACGTTGATTTATTGGTCACGTAACTTCTGTACTTAAGTTACGCCACTTCCAGAGTTATTTTAACCGAATCCACAATCTTTTCCTAAAGTACTTTTGTTGCCTAATCCTAACCAAGACGATCCTTTCCTAAACTTAACCAAGTAGTTTTGCTGCCTAAACCTTACCAAGTTGTTTCCTGTGAAGACGGAAATTGACACATGCGTGTCATGTGTTGCTGGACATTCATAAGAATTCATTGTCACATACTAAAAAGACACAACCTACTTAGCTTTGAGAGCTTTCTGTTAACAGTCTATTCCAACAGCCTCTTTCCAGATATATCCAAGACAAAGACAGTAACAGGAGCATGGTGAATGACAACTGTAAAATACCACGTCTTAGAACTACATTTGGACAATTGGCTTTCTCCATAAAGGGCTGCCAACTCTGGAACACGTTACCAACTGAAATCAAATGAATTCCAGACATAAAGTCCTTTACAACAAAGATTAATTGCTGGCTAAAAGCAAAACGGAGCTATAAATTTTTTAGCAAATTGTACTGTTAATTACCAAGGTGTATTGGTGTACTGTGGTATGTGTATTATGTGATGTGTATTTTGTTGTATTTCCATATTTGTAGCGTATTATGGTTTTATAATATAGAAATCTGGATATTTTAATGACACTGTACACATAAAAGCCCAACTAGGACAGTTGAAAATTAGCAATAGCTATAAATTCTCGGTGCAGCACATCAGTAATGGAACTATGTTAAATTGCATCATTCCTACCAAATAAAAATAATAAAAATCAAAATGCACAAAAAATGAGAAATAACTTTTTTAAGATATCATACGAACTGTTGTATGAAGATACGTTATAATATTTCATTTTTTAAATATGACGGTATACCCGTATATTGCAACAACCCTAGTATGTGTCATTAAATATTCAATGAAAGCTAACTATTTTACTGTGGCACTATCATCAAACTTAATAGTTTAATAGATGAAAAATAGCAGAGGAAGCAATTAAATTGTATTGAAAGTTAATTGGATGTTCCTCATCCTCATCTCATTAAGGGGCCACTTTAATCAAGAAATTCTGCAAATGTGCATCTGGCTATAGGTTCATGAGGTCCAATGGTCCAGTTTGTGGGGCTAGTGTGTGTGTGTGTGTGTGTGTGTGTGCGGCTGAATGAATGCATTCATTTTTTTTTTTATAGGAGTCTGCATGAATTAGTGACCGAGTGTGTGTGTATGAGTCACTGTGTGGCTGTGATCAGTGTGACGAAGCACAGTGACAGAGCTCTGGCCATCTGGAGACAGATGACAGTGTGAATCACCAGAGAGGAGGGTGGAGGAAGAAAGGGGGAGGTGGCGGGAGGGGAGGGTACGAGGGGGAAGATAGAGAGAGGAGTGGGATGACACACCAGCAGGTGGGTAAAATAAGGGTGCACACGAGGACGAAGCATTTGCATCATATCAAAGCTGCTCACGTGCACACATGTACTGCACACACACACACACATTCCGTCTCTCAGTGGCCCTTTCTGAGCGAGCTAATGACCTGCTTGTCAACACTTTAGTCGAATCATCCTAGAGTGAATGGGGGTGGCGACTCACAGACTCATCCAAACACGTGCCCACGAGCTTACTTACACGCTGTTAGTTCTTGAAATAGGAGCCTGCTTGATGCCTGATAAGAAAATGAGCCTTCCAAATAGATAATTTACTAAAGAGAGGAAAATCACCCAGCACTCAAAAAAGGCACAGAAACATAGGGCGCGGATTTCCTCTCAGCTGGTGGAAGCTTATCACCCCGTCTACTCCAACACTCGCCTCCCCTCTCTGCCTCTCATTTCCCCTCACAGTAGCAGATAGTCCTGCTGTTTTGCTGTTTTTCCCTCCCTGTGCCACCTCTTTATGATCTCCATCTTTATCTTGACCACATACTCCAAAGCTCTCTCTCTCTCCTTCGCTCAAGTAGGAAAAGCGGCAATACTCATCTACTTTGCATTCCAGACGTTTCTGTTTTGAGTAAACAGATAATGTCATCTGTTTCTCAGCTCCCATTCCGTCCTTTATTGCTCAACGGTGAATGTAGAGAGCAGATGGGAGATGAGACGCAGCAGAGCGTGCAGGTATAGTGGAGGATTTGAGAGTAGTAGGCAGACATGTGGGAGAGAAGTGAGAAGCTCATATATTCATCATGAAAACTCATAGTATGGGAAACATAAGACACAGGGGAATCTGTATTTGCTATGCTGATAGGACTTACAGGGATTGATGGGATCAAGTGAGTCCACAAGACCACTAAACCAGCTCTATTTTAGATTCCACATATCTTAGCCCACTGGCTCTCAACTTGGGGGTCAAAACCCCCATTAGGGGTCGCCAAAGCTTCACAAGGGGTCACGAGGCCTTCTTGATTTTAAGGGGTGTAAGACAACTTTTTAAAAAATATACACTTGGCCTTAATCTCAACCTTTCATTAATTTCTGTGAAGAAAACTAAAAGTTTGGATTATTATTTAAGATATAAACTTAAAAATTTGAAAAGTACACAGTTAAAATAACCAAAGAGCTAATAGAAACAATGGCCAAGCGTCAGGGAGAAGAAAACACTGAATTTGTCAAAAAAGAGGCCTATTAATGAGGTATGATTGTTAAAAACTCAATAAAGAAATGCATAATACAGAGATTTGTATTGTATGTATTTGAGACGTTCCTAAAAATTAAGAGGAAAACTCATCTCTGATGAAATATTCACAGGATAAAATCTGCTCAAAATTCATCCAAATCTCTCGTTTTACACAAACTTCCTGCAGTTATTGCATTCACTATTTAGGTCAATTCTACAGTTTATCGGTTGTTCTGTACTGTTATTGTTATGCATCGTATATAATATGAGATATCCATAAAATGTCATCAGGGGTCGTCAGTTTACTCAATGATAGAAAAGGGGGGTTCCTTAAGGAAAAAGGTTGGGAACCGCACTGTCTTAGCCAACATCTATCAAACAGGCAACACAGTGCCTCCATGATGGTAGTTTGGGATCCACATGAATCCTTGAGTGAGGAAGCAGTTCCCAGCAAAATTGAGGAATGTTGCTATAATAAACTACATACTGTACTAGGGCTGAAATTGGAGCTAATTTTCATTATCAATGAGTTTGGTCGATAAAATCACAGTTTTCTTAAGCACAAGTTGACATCTTCAAATTGTTTGTTTAGTCCAACCAACAGTCCAAAGTCCAAAGATATTCAATCTAATATCTCATGAAACACAGAAAAACAGCAAAGCCTCGCATTTGAGGCGCTTGAACAATAGGTCACGTTTGGCATTTTTTGCTTTAAAATGACAATGAAAAATAGTTGCTGTCAATCATTTTATCTATACATACTGTGTCAATGAGATAATGTATGAATATGACTCTCTCTTTATAATTTACTTTCACAATGCCTCAAATGTAGAACTGTTACTAAACTCAGTTGAGAACTGACAACAGAAAACTTGTGATGTGATCTTGTCAAGTAGGGATCTGAAGTCTGTGTCTAATTGAGGGTTCAAAGCCATGAAAACATTGGAGAAATCCCAGTTTCTAGAGCCAGCCAGCCCTCCATGAGGAGCAGCTGTTGCTGAGGCTGCTGGCTGGGGGAGCTGTCCGTGGTGCTGAACAGAAGCTTCAGCTGCGCCTGTCGCTGTCCAGGGTGCTGAAAGTCTCACTCTACAGTGAGCTTTTAGTGATCCCCATTAGTTACTGAAATAAACGTATTTCGATATAACATCCCTGTACTCTGGGGTGGATTAATGCACAGGATGGCCTATAGGCTGCAGCCAAGGGGCCCCATGCTTGCAAGGGCCACAGATTGGCCAGATTATTTTTGATTATTTAAATGTACTTCAGAGAAAAAAAACTCCTATTGGCCTATAAGAAACATTAAAAAATAGATGTGGGACACATCTACCCAATCAGCTGACCTTATGAACTTGATCCACATGATGGGACCAGGTTCATAAGGTCAATTTGGTTTTCAAATGATACGTCACTACTGGACAGAAAAGCGGTAAAATAAAAATATGATCAAGGAGCACGAAAACGAAAAGAGAAACGGCTGAATGAACACCACGACCAAGATCTACAAAGATCTAAAATCCCTAAATTGACTAGATATTTCAAGGTTTAGATTAAAGGCTGTCTCAGTGTGTTTGTGTATATACATATGCCAGTGCTCCCATGCTTTTACACATGGCACAAAATTAAATTTTTCCGGTAACGTTAAAGCATGATGAGTAAGGGTGTGGGGGGCCCCATACCAAGAGTAGCCTAGGGGCCCCTGACCACCTTAATCCGCCACTGCCTACAAAGTGTAAGAGATAGTCCATTGAAACTAATAGATCCTACTCTCATCTCTCATTCTCTTCTGAGGTAAAGTGAAGATAATTCATAACTAAATGTGTTTCCAAGTATTTGGTGCTCCCAACTTGAAATGGTATCAGTCTTTGTATGTGCCTGAAGGGTCTTTAAAAATGAAAAGTTCAAGTTTGTCATTTTTTTTTTGATTTTGTGGAACTTCAAAAACGACTCAAGCTTTTTCCTCACTGCGTTATTGCCTGGAAACGCATGCACGCCCGCCCACACACACACACGCGCTTTGGCCCCTGTCTCCTTTCTTCAGTTAGCCTCATGACTGTGCGAATACAAGCAAATGTCATGAAGTGGAAAAAAGATAAAAAGGAAAAGGGGGCATCAGGCCCTCCAGTCCTTTTCTAACATTACTGCGAGTTGCATCATGAGACGAGGAGCACAACGCGGTGCCTTTGTATAGAGCGGAGAGAGGAGAGAGCGTGGCTGGCTGAGGAGGAGGAGGAGGAGGAGGAGGAGAGGACGACGAAGAAGCGTGATCTTGCGTGTAAATGGACATGCTGAGCGACTGTCTCATGCGCCGCTGACGGATGATCTAATACGCGGTGGAGCTGGCACGGAGAGAAAAGAGAACCGAAACACGCAGCAGATATGGCGAGCCACGTCATCCTCAATCTGCCTCCTCTCCATCCTCCTCCTCTTCACTCCTCTGTGGGATGAAATGAATGGAGGTTGATTACCGTTTATTGAGTGACGGGTCCACTGGGACAGCTGGTTTTGATCCCCACGTCGACAATCTCTTCAATATATCTATTAAAACCCTTCCACACATGTTGTGTATCTGTGTGGCCCCTTTGGGAATGATAATTGGGCTATACAAGGGGGAGGCTGAGAATTGTTTAAAGTGAGACTATAGTTGACACATGATGGCAGTGTTTAAAGCACTATTATACATCTTTAAGATTTCAAGATTCCTTTATTTGTCATTTTTATGCTCCACATAAAAACATAAAAATTGTGTTTCTTACATCCACCACTCAGAAATGCAGTGCAAAACAATTGGTGAAAACTATAAAGTAATTAACTAATAATTAAGAGCATTGATAAATACGCTAAAAGTACGTCTCATAAATAGTTACAATTTAAAAAATTTAAAATATTATTAAAGGAACAGTCTCTTTAGTGCAGTTTACATACTCTGATTGAGCTTAGACGTGGTTGCTCATCAAAAAAAAACAAGCCTGGAAATAAGCAGCCAACATCACAACACATCTGTTGGTCATTAATTGGCAAAGGCTTCCTTTTGGTTTTGATGTGAGGAAATGCCACCATGAACCCCAGGTCTTTCTCCTCTCCTCTCCTCTCCTCCTCCTCTTCCTCCTCTCAGCATAGCGTGAGGCTCTGGTGCCGCTCAATGGGAGGATGGGGCAATTGCTGGTGGCTGCAGCAGCTACCCAGGGACGCACCAGACCACCTTAACGTGCCATAGTGTTCCAAGCATATTTATTGACACAGTTTAAAAGTAAACGTTGTTACAGGGGGTGGGCCAGGATAGATAGATAGTCCAGCCTCTCCTTGCTCTTTGTAAATATGTGCAATAAGTTAAAGTCGCTTTACTGGCTCCAAGAGTATAGACTCAAACGGCGAGAGAGTGGGCAATAAAAAAGCTCCCCGGACGCAAATAAAACAAGCCTCCTCCGAATATAGCCGCAATGAGATTTACTCCACATGAAAGTCGAGAAGGAGATTTGTCAGTATCATTGGCTGCTGAGCTGCGTGTGATAAAAACCTATACACCTCGCAGAAGAAACCATCTGGGTGGCTGATATAACACATCATCAAAAAAAGTATGGGTGACAAGTGGGAGATATTTGGTGAGGGATGACGTTTGTGCGTAAAATAGTAATGATCATCAGACATGATGATGAGACATGACACTGAAAATGTGCCCATCAGTTTCGACTCGCTCTTTTGGATTTGTGTGTGCTGTGCTGCTGTCCCAAAACCAAAAAAAAAAGGTATGAGTGGGCGAACACAGAGAGCCATGACTCACTGTCAAATTCATATTGTGGCCGTGGCAAGTATATTCTTGGCTTTTGCTAAAAATAGTGCCCCGTTCTGTTGGTGCGCGGAGCCAAGACAGTGATAAAACGGTTTGGCTCTCTGTGCCAAAAAAAGGACCTGCATGCTCGAGGTGGCGAACATGCTTAAGGCTCTTCCCTTCTCCTTTAGAAATAATAATAATAATAATAATAAAAAATCATGGATCAGTAAATGAGTTCCAGAAAAAACACATTATGCTGCTGAAAGTAAATGAATAGTAGTGATAATCTGTTGAATGCCCAGCTTTGGTTGCGAGATTTCCATTTTGCAATTAATCAAGGACAGAAAAGCCAGAGTCAGTTAATTAGGCCTATACACCCCCCCAACCCTCACACACACACACACGAGCACGACGTGTTGCCTACACACACACACACACAGGAAGACAAACTGTACCCAAAATGTTTTTCATTGGTGTTTCTGCTACTTAAGTGGAGAATCTTATGAGGTGGGAAACTGAGAAAAAAGAGCACCCCCTTCACACACTCTCTCTCACACACACACACACACACACACACACACACACACACACACACACATACTCTTTTGGACTCTTATAATAACCATCCGCCTGCTTGACCACCTCACACAACCTATAACGTTTCCCCTGCACCTGTAAAACCTCCTTTTTTGTAGGATCCCACAACATATTTACCCAATCATCCCTATATATACAATCCACCCTCATCATTCCGTCAGAAAACACCTCACACAGACAGTCCTGCAATGAAAATGCAGAGTCGGAAAACAGACAGTTGCAGTTCCAGAGGATCCTGCTGCCTGTCACCAACCACCAACCAAACCATCCTCTATTAATAACTTTGGGGGTGCCAGGAACAGCGACATCACAGCAGCAGCAAAGGTGGATCCTAAATAAATAAATGCGCCTTTATAGGATGATGATGCTGATGCTGATTTGCATTCAGCCGGGTGGATGGTGGATGGTGGAGGGAGATGCTGCATTTGTGCATCGGTACAGATTGAGAGGGTTGGACTTACCCTTTACTGAGGCGGCCAGTAGCCCCATGTATAAGAACAGCACCCGGCTCCAATGGTGCGCCTGCACTCCCGCCTTCATTAGAGCAAAAATCCCTATTCCGTCTCTCTGTCTCCTGCATGCGCATTCCGGTCTCCTCTCCTCAAGTCCCGTAGCTCCGTCCCGGTTTGAAGCGGCGGTCATGGCAGGCAAAGGGGCTTTTTTTTTTTTTTTTTTTTTTTATCTCTCTCTGTGTGTCTTGTGCAGGCACTGCTACTTTCTCAGATGGTCCAAAAAGGGAGATTCACTCGGTGTCGGAGCTGAGAAAAATCCCAATGCATGGAGGAGGCTCGGATCTCGCAGCTGGACTGAACCATGTCATGCGGGGACCGAGGGGGTTCAGAGTCTCTCTCTGTCTGAGGAGATAGATTTCACACCTAAAGGAAGGGAGAGGGGG
>CAKAKR010062138.1:201522-251160 GCA_916700685.1 Adelosebastes latens | reverse complement strand
CTGATCTACCCAACACGCGTAAAAAGGACAAAATCACCAAAATCCCCCTCGTCCGCTCCACAGATGTTGAATTGATATCACCACGTCCAAAAAAAAAAGAACCAGGAGATCCCTCCTTCAGTTTGTCCCGCAGCACTTATCTGTCCTTCATTTGCGGTGCCGATAATCCACGTTTAAACTCGTCATTATAGAGAGAGAGATTCAAATGAAACGAAAGAGGAGGAGGATGATGATGGAGAGAGCCACAGAGGTTGTTATCCGGATCCAAGAGAGGGAGGAAAAAATCGCCTCGTTTTTTTAGAAGTTGTCGACCAACGTATAGTCAGTGATGTGACTGGATGGAGAGAAATATGCAGGATGTGTGTGTGCGTGTATTCCCAGTATCAGCAGCGCTCAGCCACAGAAAGCAGCGTCGTCTCGGGTCTGTGCGACGCCAAGAATCAGACTGCAGACCTGCTCTGCTTCTCTCTCTGCGCGGCTCTCTCTCTCTTTCTCTCTCTCTCTTTCTCTCTCTCTCTTTCTCTCTCACCCTCCCTCTCTCCCTCTCTCTCTCCCTCTCTCTCCCACTCTCAGTATCCTCTCCAGTCATGATATGCCCACATTTTCACATGAGTGATTAAGATAAATTCAGTAGGTGAGCTAAAATCTCAATAACTAATAACTTTTTAAGCTAAAAACTTATTTTTTCTATTCTTCTTTCTTCTTCTTTCTATTCTTTTAAATAAATATTCCTTTATGAAAAGAAAAAATATATATGAAAAATATAATAATATATGATAGTATGTATGTATATATAGTTTGTGGGTTTATGAATATCTATATGGGTATGTATATGTGTATGTATGAACATATGTGTTTATATGTCTTATATGTACAAATGTAGATATGGAAATGTATGTTTCTATAAATATATATATAGAGATATATACATGGTATATGTAAATGAATCTAATGTACAAACTTGAATACAGCATCCAACCTAGTTGTTATATCTCTGCCCCCCTTAATGTTTTAATTTTTTTTATATATACATATATATATATATATATATAATTTCTAATGCTGTTGTTTTCTTTTGTGTTCTTGTTTTGTCTCTCTGTTCGTTTCTAAGTGCATTACTTAAAAGTTTGTTTATAAACTTTTGTAAGTCGGAACTGTTAAATTTATATATGAAAACAATTTCGAAAAAAATCAAGTTTAAAAAAAAATAATAATAAAATAAAAAAATACAAAAAAATACAAAATACAAAAAATACAAAATAAATAAATAAATAAAATAAAATAAAATGATAAACGACACATTAAATCCACCCTTGTTCCAATGTTCTTATGGTAAGCTATAGTATAGGGTTCCATTGTCTCCATACATGAAGAGACCAATCATGGGATTGCCCGGCAGTTTAACATATATGTCCACTTCCTGCTCACTAGTCGTGAAATTGATGCTTAACAGGCTGGAACCATCGACAGTAAATTTGAATGTCATTTCTGCTTTCGCATATGACCGGGTGTAATTACTTTCTTGCAATGCGCCGTGCGCGGAAACAGTCGGGGATAATGAAATGCGCGCTGGCCTTCAACCCTTCAACCCAACGTATATAAAGATGGGGATCATAAATAGTCCTCCCGTTAACGTTAAACTATACTTGGCCCCTCCTGATCAGGGTATTCTGGGACACAGATTCAACTTTAGACTATATGTGAGTTAAGGAATGATTCACTGGTAAATTATAGGAAAGGCTAATTATGAGGGCATAGATACAGTCCAGCATGTTTGAATGTAATACATTTGTAGACCTACACTTGATGCCCATTCATTCATTCACTAGATCATATACCTATACTACTAAAACACTATAACATTAAATCATTGATAATAATTGATTATTCTCGAATTCCAACCGGTTGCTATGGCAGCCTGCCAACATGGCACGCACCAGATCAATGTTTCCTTTCAAAGAAGCTGGTTCAAAACAAACAATTGAGGAAGAGTGATGGACGACATGCCAATGCCTGTGAACACCAGAGAGAAAATAATGATGCAGGAATCAGGAAATCCTGATCCTGGTGTGTCACCAACTCCGAAACAGCCTGTGAGCGCATTCGTGCCTTTTGCGCGCTCCACCTGGATTCATCCACACGTGCCAAGCGACGACTTTGATCGTGTCTGCGAAACCATCTGGAGCAGAGCGAAGGAGGCCGAGGGCAGAGGTCAGAGTTCACCAGAGAGACGGCAGAATAAAGACTGCAAGGCTCCAGACAACAAACCAGGTCATCATCGGTAAGTATAAGGCTGAGATTCAACCACTGGCATGTGACATCCATAGTTATAGCTAGTTACACACAAGAAACACAAAACGCTGTAATGTGTCAGTGAATGGTGCCTTAGAGTTGGTCTATAATAGTCCATGAGCCAGGGGGTTGGTCGTGCCACTTTGGAGGGACCAAGTCTCATAGTGATATTTTTTAAAAGGTCTATGTCCCTAGTGTGGCACTGTAAAAAAAACATTTTTTTTACAGTTTTTTTTAAGAAATTTTAATTTTTTTTGTCTGTATTTCAAAATGACAGAAAAAAATGTATACATTACATGTTTCATTCGTGATTTATATGTAAATGGTCTTAGATTTACAGTATTTTTTGTTATCACAATCGTAATTATCTGTATTGAAGCTTTTCTTGATCATTTTTAAAGATAATTATTCAGTTTTTTAGATGTTTACGACTCTATTTTAACAATTAATTTATGTTAGAAGAAAAGGATTTCATGGAATTCTAAAAATATTTCTTGTAAAAATACAAATTGTTTTGCAAAACTTCTGAGAGTTAATGTAAATTTGGGCTTTTGCAACATAAAATTACATGTTTCATTTGTGATTTATATGTACATGGTCTTAGATTTACGGCGTATGACTATTCTAACAATAAATATGTGTTAAAAGTAAAAAATGTTAATTAACGGACAGTATTTTTCCGTTTTTTAACAGACATTTTCTGGCGCCCCTGCTGCTGGAAAATTTCCGTTATTTTACACTTTTTTTTACAGTGTGGGAAATGCATGATAGCATTGCAGCAATGGTAGCTTTCTATGTGCTATCACTCCTTTTTTCATCCCTCCATCATTCAAAGTTGTCGATCTTTTTTCGCCATTTTACACACAGATCAAGTATAAAAGTTGGAAACCAACACACAATATCATGAAGTTATATATCATTGTAAAGCCTAGACTATAATCTATCCATCAGTCACATTTTCATGATACTGAGGTTAAGAGAATTTGACCTTTGTCCTCTAATGCTGTAATCAAACAAATTTTGAATGCCACCGCAAATGCCCTTATAACTAACTTCCTATTGATCTGATGTACCTATGGATAGTTCCAGCATAAAGAGCACAAAAAGAGCTTTAAAATGATATATTACATGACTAACAACAATAACAACATTTCTTATCAGAATAAACGTAACTTTGTGCAGTTTGTATCTGATAGAATCAAGTAAGTAAGGCTGAGCCCAACCAGTGGCATGTGACATCCATAGTTATAGCTAATTGCACACAAGAAACACAAACGCTGCAATGTGTCAGTAAATTGGGCCTTAGAGTTGGTCTATAAAAGGAACTTCATACTCAACTGACAGTAGTGTTTTATACCTTTTACAATATGTCTCATATTATATGCTATACCTTTGCAGGCTTATACAGTGTATAAATGATGCTCATGCAGCTGCATTATTTTGTTCTTAAGTGTGGTATCATCTCTTTTTTCCTTTGTGAATGTGAGGCTATACTCAATATCTGATTATAGAAGTTAATACTCTGATATGAAAAAATGTAGAATATAGTGACTTTAGGATAATGCCGTTGGTATATTATCCCAAAGGAAATTAGAGTGTGTCTGTGTAGATTAGGACAAAGTGAAACAGTCTAATGATTGTGGATGGTTTTTATTAATCATCAAGGTACTAATAAAGGTTTCTTAATTAGGTTTCTAATAAAGTCCCTTCATTAAAGGAACAGTGTGTAACATTACGGGGGATCTATTGGCAGAAATGGAACATAATATTTATAACTACATTAGTGTATAATCACCTGAAACTAAGAATCGTGTTTTCGTTATAGCTTAGAATGAGCCCTTAATATCTACATAGCGAGCGGGTCCTCTTCACGGAGTCCTCCATGTAGCTCAGCCGTGTTTCTACAGTAGCCCAGAACGGACAAACCAAACATTGGTTCTAGAGAGAGCCTTTCGCGTTTTTACATTACCTGAAGGCCACCGTAGTACTCCGACACACTTATGAAGCTGCGGAGAGCCACAGAGTGGAAAACCGTGGCAAATGCCAGCCGCCGTCTGACTTCTGTTGCTCTTAAAGTAGTGTTTTTAAGCCGTTTACACATGATCAGCAGTAAAATCGCTCCGTGTTGGCTGTGCCATTGTTTTCCTATGGGAAAAGCGGTGTCGCCCGACTTGGCAGAAACGCTACCCCTGGCGTGGGCGCACCGCTCGAAATTGCGACCGAGGGCTGCGCTCAAAGTTCAAATTATTTCACCTTTGACCTGTGCTGCTGCTGAACTTTCAAAGCGCAACCAATGAGCACAGCTGCATCTTTTGTTGTTGCCTAGGAACAGTGAATGGCATTCCTTGTGCTGTTTTTGGGAGATATTTTACCTGCTGCCTCTGCAGGTCTCTGCGCCCTACTTTGCGGTGAGTGAAGAGCATATCTCTTATCACGTGATGGCAGCTTTATGGTAAGGATGGCCTCTGAGCGAGGCAAATGGCGTTACCACATTTTGCACTCGGCGGCTCACGTTACCGCAGTCTTGAAAAAGGGAGGGGTGAGCGGACGGGTACTCAGTGGGTTGCAATCTGCTACCAGACCACTAAATGCCGCCAAATCCTACAAACTGAACCTTTAAGCGTGTATAAGTAGTATAAAATGTATTAATTAATTAATTACTAATACTTTATAGATCAGGTATAAGCCATTAATAGGAAGTTAGTAATGTAGTTATAGATGTTAGTAATCCATTAATAAATGAACATTAGTTTCAAGCAAGCCACCATGTCTGCAGTTATAAGTGGTATTAAGTCGTTAATATAGGGTTTTGAGTTTCTCACTGCAGCTGTAAATGTAATGCATGTTTTTTTTACAATAAATGGCTTATGATCTATTGTAGAGATCAATCTGAAGTTTTTGACCTGTAACTTCTATACAAGCTGTTTTGTTGTCGCCCATGCCTATAGAGTCATTTTAAAATTCACTACATTATTTGTCTAAATTAGATAAGGCTGTAGAAAATGGCTGAATGAACTGATGGAGGGATGGATGATAAGTTGAGGCCTATATGCTCTCAACATTGAAGTGTGTATAGGGCTGCTGTGCGGTCATAGATCCACTGTATAATGTTAATGTACACCATCTGCTCACCAGCCTCCTGGAGCTTCCGTGACGTCTCCGTTACCATAAGCGTCACGGGCCCCAACGGGCCGTCTGTTCCGCGTCGCGGCTCGACAGGATGGTGACTAAGGAGTAGCCTCATTAAAAAGTCATGGTTAGAAGCTGGTGCTGCACCATGCATACAGGATGGAGCCACGGACCCAACGGTTCCTGCTCTTCTAAAACATTGGGTTAAACTTTAAAATTAAAATGATTTATTATAATTGCGATGACTCGTACAGTATCAACTGGTCAACCTATGGACCCATGTAGTTCGTAGGTCTATAGGTCAACCAGTTAGTTTAGAATATTACGCAAGAGGTGTGCTATTAGTTCTCAAAATATGATGGGAAAAAAAAGCAGAAAACTCTTCCAGTCCCTCCAATTAAACCTGTTTTGAGTATGTTCATGACTCAAGTGACCTTTTCTGTATACTACCTGATTCACCTGCCTCTAAAACTCCTAAAAACTATATTGGTAGATGTAAAACCATCTCACACAGCTATCAGACATTTCTCCTTCGTTATGAAAAGACTGCATGAGCAAGTTAACCTTGTACTGGTAGCGATTTTGGTGTGATGGCCTGTTATGTATTAAAGGTGTGTTAACCCCGCCACTCTCCCACACATGCCTGCGTCTCTCTGCACGTCTAGGGCCAAGGAGCAGCAGCAGAGAGAGGCAGATGATTTGAGTCTGAGCACACGATATGAAGAGGACAAGCAGCAATACCACGTCGACTTCACCCTCCCTTCACCTTATCTCTCGGGCCCCAGACGTCCCCACGTTGCCAAGCCTGAACGGGTACTGAGCCCTGTGATGGAAGGAGAGATGAAACGAAACGAGGAGGAGGCAAAGGGGACACGAAATTTGGTGAGAGTGATGACTTTGCAAGCTGACTGTACCCTAGTTGGCCTCTACTTTGAAACCAAAAATATCAGAACATTATCATTATCTATTATATTAAAAAAACCTGATAATTAAAGGGACTATTTGTAACTTTCAGAAATGCTTGTTAACAGCGACACCTGTGGACGTTAAGTCAACGAAAGTTAGCATCGGGCTCGCTCTAAATAGACATGAACGAGCATCGCTCAAAACAGTGAGGCGACACACGTCAGCTAAATCCACAATATCACTCTATATTTCACCTGCTTGGCAGTAATGTTAGCTGACCAGACGAAGGTCTCTCTATGAATCAATGCTGATCCTAGTGTTGGCTTTTCCTGCTTCAGCCAGAAACGTTATCGCCTCCGACCGCAGCCGGAGGGAACAGGGGAGACACCGGCACCCGGTTGGAGGCGATAACGTTTCTCGCTGCAGAGCCCCGTCACTTCACAAGACACGGAAAACCTCTGTCGGTCTGGAGGAGCTGCAGCAGTTATTTCTGCACAAACGTCCACTGTACATTCACTAGATATTATCAGAGCTAAACTAACTCTTCTGCAGTGTGTAGTGTGCGCGCATGAACGTGAGAGTGGAGCGAGAACGCACGCGTTGTGTGAGTGAAGGCAAGCAGCGGAGCGGTCTGAACAGCATAGCCACACGCGAGCGCGCATATGCGAGCGCGCATGGGATCCCGTCCCGGTAGATTTATACGTGTAAAAAGTTACAAACAGTCCCTTTAAGTAATATAAATATTTTCTGTTAACAATTCATTTTTATTTCAGGAGGAAGATGCAGGAGTAAAACAAAAGAGTGTGGAAAATCCCCTGAAGAAGATTTGGGTCTCCCAATCCAGCAGCAGAAGAAGAGACAAACAGAGCTCGGCACCTCAACCTCAACCTCTGGCGACGAATCCCATCTGCTGCGAAAGTGAGGATGAGAAGAATATAAACAGCACTTCTGACAGCGGTTCTAGCGATGATGATGATTTTGTAGCTCTACCCGGGGTGCGTAGTTGTGCCACTGATAATAGTGATAGTGACTCGGAGGGTGAAAACGACTGCGAGGAGGAGCAAAATAAAATTTCTCACTCATTTGATAGACTAAGTTTTGACGGCGAGCAGGATTCCCCATCTCCCAGCACAGAGAAGGACTTTCCTCCACAATCCACCATCAAGGCTGGCATTCTACCATGCCCCACAAGGCCTCCAGCCGCAGGGAAGATGCATAGCCAGTGGGAGACTCCCCTTTCATTCCACACACATGACATCCCCACTGCTACTCTGGCAAGCTGCGTGACCGCCCATGCGCGGGCTCCTGTCCAAGGCAAAGCAAAAGCACCTCGGGCGAACTGGAAAAACAGCGCACCACCGGTAGCTCCAACGCAGCAGGAGGCTTATGACCTACTGGCTGACTTTCCAGTTCTTCAGCCCCCTGAGAAACCTTTGGGCGTACTGCATGATGGGAATCCCAAGACCAAGGGTGCGGAGGGGAACCGAGGGATTACTAACTCACAAAACAGACGCCAAGAGAGCAGGGCTTCCCATCAGAGGAGGATGGAAAATGTGCCCCACGAGGTCTCCTCCATCTGTGCAGGAGATCAGAAATCTGTGCTGGACCTTCAAACATTTGGCTCCACCGGCATCTCCCCTACCATCAGCTGCGCGGTACCGAGGGCCAACAACCAGCCGCCTCCTAGAGGTAATACATCTGCCGTGTGTCTCTCCCTAGCCGTGCTCTTCATATGCCTCTCCTATCAGTTGAATAATCTGGTTATCATTAATAACATTTTATGCCATTTTAACACCCTTTGGAGCTACAAATGCACAAACTCACACAACCTGTCTGAGACTCTATTATTGATATTAATGACACTGTCATACTCTGGTTAATTAAAGGCAGGAGAGATGCAGCAGCACCTGTACCAGGCAGAAAACGCTGGCTCTCAGAAGTTGCACATTTTACAAAAGTCCAGCTCGCAAAGTTTTACCCTTTTCTCTCAGCCATTTTTAAAAAAACTCATTTAATGAACCTCTTTTGTTTCTGCCACATAGCAAGCGGCTTAGCTTCACTACTTTGTTTACTTTTCTGAACTTGTGACCTACTTCTTGAATGCGTCGATAGCAAAAACAGCCAAATCAGGGGGCAGCGCTCCGTGCACACTCAGACAGGCCCACCCACATACAATCGCATGCAAACATTGCGTCTCTCTGCGTAGGTGTTAACACGCAGCGACTCCGCATCGGCGTTGCAGAGAAGTCCTCAGTCGAATGACTCAGTGGGAAAATGTTTTCATAATGAGGGGATTATTGTGCAGTGGCAAAGTGAATTACACGGAGAGCCTTCCGTACTGGCTGCTGGTGCAGAACAGAGCAGTGGACACAGATAGGAATTAAGTCAACAGCAACTCAAGTACACTGTTAGTTTTAGTAGGGAGTACGGCTTGTACATTAATACATTACCTCCCGCACACTTTGCAGTGGGGTCACACCTTTTGCTATTGTAACGATGATTAAAGGCCCCCATATCTTGCTCATTTTCAAGTTCATACTTGTATTTTGTGTTTCTACTATAACATGTTTACATGCTGTAATGTTAAAAAAAAAATTGACTTTCTTCATACTGTCTGCTTGAATATGCCTGTATCTATCTTTACTTCCTGTTAGCTGATGTCATTCACATAGGTTGCGTCCAAAATCACATACTAACATGCCATTTAGTACGCTAAAACCACCCCATTATCACTCCCAACTTGTCAAATACTGCCCCTCGGCATCTGAAACCGACGCACGGAGGCACCCTTTAGCAACAGTATACGTGACGAACCAGGCTTTCAACTAACTCCAATGTAAATCCACCCGCGGTGTTATTTGACGGTCAGAGCAAGTGACGTAGTATTAATAGCAATTAACCAATAGTATTTTGTGACATCACAAAATCACAAAAATCCTGACCGCTCGTTTAAAGGCACATTTCTGAATACGGGCTATTTCTCCATGGATTGAGCGATACTTTCATAGTATTTATTTAACACTTAAACCTGCTTTATAATAAAAAACAACATGAAAATCTCACTTTTTACAATGCGGGACCTTTAAGAAATTTAGTGTAATTTAGGCATATTTTGATGCTAGGGTAATATACGATTCAGTTATATTTAGCTCCGTTTGAATTCCCCTCTGCTTCTTAACAGGTGCACGACTGCACCTGAAGCCAGCTCTGCTCTGCTCAATTATCCTGCACATGTGATACATACCGCTGGCACTCCTCCAGCGGTTTGCAGTCAGTGCTGATATGATAGAATTACCTTCTGATAGCGTAGCCCTGTTGATTCAATAGCACTTTGTTGATCCCCTGAGGAGGGGTGGGAGGGGGTGGCTGCTGAAAGTTCCTTTGCAGAGTAAAATAACACAGTTCTATTAAGCTTACCATCTGCATCACACTTAACATGACACAGGCCAGACAAGACGATGTGCATGTGAAATGGGTATAGTGCTAATCCTTGCCCCCTTGCTGTGCATATTGCAGTTGCAGCAGGTACAGATGGCATGGATGTTAATGCCAGGTCCTGGGCGAGCGCTGCCAAGGCGGGCATGAAGCAAGCAGCTGCCCCTCAGGAGAAAGCCAGACCTTGTACCTTTCAGCAGATAGTTACCATTAACAGAGCCAAAGGTAAGCTTATACCTTGGCATCTTTAGCCAATGTGTGTGTGTGTGTGTGTTGGGAGTTGTGTGAGCGAGGGGTAAGTATTGTGTTTCACGGTGGGCCACATGAAGAATTCATCATGATCATCACTGGTTGAGCGCATTTATTTTGCAACACCAACCGAGCTGATGGCTCCAGCGTATCCTCTCGCCCTTTATGCACTGCGCTTCAAAGGGTCGGCGTGTAGCATTTTCAAACATCAATATATCATTGTCAAATTAATTGTGATATTTAATTTCGGTGTATTTACCGCATGCAAATGAGGCTGCGGTCGAGATGATTGGTGGTCCCTCGATCTCACACGAGTGGTATTGTTACTACTTATGACATCAATTAATCTGTGCCTTTTATCAAGCTCAACACCGAACACTGACAGTTCTCTGGCACAGTTTGGTCCGATATTGATATGAATAATTGAGTGATATTTTTACAACACAGACAATTAATCTAGTCAGTTTTAAAGCAGAGATCCAACAGAAATGTATAGAAGAGGTTAGAGCGGCAAAAATGAATTGATTAATCGATTAGTTGTCAACTATTAAATTAATTGCCAACTATTTTGATAAGCGCTTTGAGTATTTCTTTAAAAAAAAAAAAAAAAAGTCAAGATTCTCCAATTCCAGCTTCTTAAATGTGAATATATTGTGGTTCATTACTCCTCTATGACAGTAAACTGAATTTCTTTGAGTTGTGGACAAAATAAAACATTTGAGGGCGTTATCTTGGGCTTTGGGAAACACTGATTGATATTTTTCACCATTTTTTGACATTTTATAGACCAAACGACTAATCGTCGACTAATTAATAAAAAAAAAATTATAGACTGATTAATCAACACCGGAAATAATTGTTAGTTGCAGCCCTAGAAGATGTTATATTGTAGATTATCACACAATGTATCCTCCCACAACAGTTCATATACTTATGAAGAATGATTCATTTTTTTGTGCGTTTTCTTACGATTGTCTAGCAACACGTGTCAATTTCCGCTCGTTACATGCGTACAGTCTTTTCAAAATAAACATCTGTCTTTGCAGGAAACGATTTGGTTAGGTTTAGGCAACAAAAATACTTAGTTAGCTTTAGGAAAAGTGGTTTGGGTTAAAAAAAACTCCGGAAGTGGCGTAACTAAATACGGAAGTTACGTGACAAATATATCAACATTGACATTCAGTTTCAAACGGGGTATAAACACCGGGCGAAAGTCCGGTGTTGTTTGACTGGCCCATCCATCCCGACCTCGTCATTACGCAGCAATTGTTGCTGTTTATACTTCCTGCTTCATGATTACGTGGATTACACACTAATTCATTTACTGGGATTTTATTCGAATTACAATGCATTCCTTTTCGTAGGTATAGCTACGAACAGTGTATGAGAACAGCCTGTATCTCATCATTTTTTCCATAAATCCATGATTGCAAGTCTAACATGGCTTTACTGAGCAGTTCCCATACCCATGTTCTTGTTTGTGACTGGAAAATGTTCAAAATTTGCTTTCAACGTGTCACTCATCAAATGTGGCTTGACGGCACAGAGATTATAAATTACTATAGACATGTACTGTATGTGTACAGTCAGCCTATCAAATTATGTTTCCAAATCTGAGTATACCATCACCTACATTTAATGATTCAATAAGTTGCCTCCAATGAGACACCTCTCAATGCTCCAGTTAAATGTGTGTAAATGCCTTTGAGTGTGGCATTCAAAGTCTGAGAACGACTGATCCTCAATGGCCAACTATAGGACTTCATTTATATGTCATTACATATCAGTAGTAAGTAAAGGATACAAAAAAAACTGCTTCCAACATTGTTTCTCATAGCTTTATCAGTTTCCTTCGGTAATCCTTCACTTCTTTTGTCCTGTCACAGCCGGGTATTCTGCCGCTCAGAACTTCCCCAACAGAGGGATTCCTTTCTATCGTGCAGCCGCTCCTGTGTGGCACGGCCCTCGACCTCGCCACCCAAACCGGTTCGTTATACCTGGTTACCCTCCAACCCATGAGGTGAGTATATTATTACGATTTAAATTGATTAACAAATACAAAGTGTGGAGTATCACATTGATACTTTCCATGATTTTTTCCATGTCACATTGCATTTCTACCTCTTGTATTCTATACACGCATCTCATTTGATAAAGCCTACAATTGTGTAGTTATAATAATTAAATAATAAAATCCTCTATCTGGATTTTAATAGCTTACTGATTATATGCATTTTTAACAGAGTTCAGATCTGAAAACAGGAATCAAGGGGGAGAGATTTGCTTTGAAGTGGATATAACTTTGCAGTGACCCCCCATGATCACAGCACTACTTATCCTGTATTATCGCTTCGTTACACCATTCAGGGCTGATATGAGGCTCACTCGAATATCTATACATCTATATATATATAAAGTACATTTGTAGCCTTGTCCATGTCTTCAGTGCTTCCATGGCAGTAGGGTTGCTCTGCATATATATGTTGTGCATGTGAAATATCTGTGAATGAAACATCCTTCAGCCAGCCTTGAAAACTATTCCGCCATCTACCCAGCGCGATGTTGACTGACAAAGCAACAACAAACTCTTATGAAAGCTGTTTTTGTTCTTAAGTGAAGAGTGCCGGTTCTGATTACTTTAGAACAAACAGCTGGCAGCCCTTGTGGTCTCTAGGATACAGGCGTAATAAGTTCAACGAGGCAAAGTGGTACTTACAGACATGTATTCGGCAATATAACAGGGAGATTAGAGTACCTCCTCAGCCAATCACAATGAGCAGTCGGAGCAGTGATGTAATGCTGACAAGCATTCAATCAACCCTGAAAGGCCAGTTAAACTCTTGACATTTCATTTCTGATGCCAGGAAAACATCTCAAAGTTCAGTCTATTAAAACAGCCTATTTAACTTTGCAGGAGCTAGGTGTAAACATGTAATTACAAGTACTGTAACAAGTATAACGCCAAATCCATCTACTGTACCATGACTCAGCACAGCTAAGCGCTGTAAGAGCAATCCAAATTTGTAATAATGCAGCCTACGCTATTGCAATGAAGGTTATGCATATATCTACAATGGTGAGTACCGCACTAATTTGCCTCCTGCTGTTTTCTGTTCAGACCATGGTGGTTGGTAAACTCATATACAGTAGCTCTGGGTATCCAGCAACAGCTCAGGCCTGCTGTTCAGATCATGGTAACTATGGTTGGCAAAGTCATATAGCTCCGGGTATCCAGCAAACACCACAATGAGAAAAAACGCTAATGACGTTGGGTGCTTTTCCAATCTGAGTTGAATTTTAATTCAACTCAAGGTACTCAGGGCGCTCCTGTAAAAACACAAGGTGCTCAACAACGCAACAGCAGCACGCAAAACGTTTCACTCTCATTGAAAACAATTACAAAAAGCTGCCACAGGCTACTAAACACACTCTGTCTGATCAGGGCCTATAATACTACGTTTACACTACGAGCGACAAAAGCAACAAAACGGCCAGCGTGGCCAGCTACATTGTCGCCAAGTCGCCGTTGAAGTGTTGTTCAAACACTAGTTGACGAAGTAAGGTCGTTAAAGGGACTGTTTGTAACTTTTTAAGCGTATGAATGTACCGGGTCGGGATACATGCGCGCCCCGTCTCCTCTGCCTGCTTGCCTTCACTCAGACAGCGCGCGCGTTCTCGCGTACTCGCTCCACCTCTAGACGTGAACGTGCGCTCACTCCACACTGCAGAAGAGTTAGTTTAGCTCTGAGAATATCTAGTGAATGTACAGTGGACGTTTGTGCAGAAATAAATGCTGCAGCTCCTCCAGACCAACAGAGGTTTTCCGTGTCTTGTGAAGTGACGGAGCTCCGCAGAGAGAAACGTTGTCGTCTCGTTACCGACCGGGTGCCGGTGTCTCCCCTGCTCTCTCCGCCTCCGGGAGGCGATAATGTTACTCGCTGCGGAGCCCCGCTGCTGAAGCCTGCGCTGAGGCAGGAAAAGCCAACACTAGGATCAGCATTGATTCATGGAGAGACCTTCGTCTGGTCAGCTAACATTACTGCCAAGCAGGTGAAATATAGAGTGATATTGTGGTTTTAGCTGACGTGTGTTGTCTCACTGTTTTGAGCGATGCTCGTTCATGTCTATTTAGAGCGAGCAAGCGCGAGCCCGATGCTGACTTTCGTTGACTTAACGGCCACAGGTGTCGCTGTTAACAAGCATTTCTGAAAGTTACAAATAGTCCCTTTAAATAGCAGTGGGAACTGGCTAACTGCATTGTTTAGTGCTGAAAAGAAGTTAAGACCAACTAAACTTTTTATTTGCGTTGCTACAGGTGCAGCCGCGTCATAAACTCCTTGGTCAAAGGGCGTCGGGCAAAACTGCGGTGTGCCTGTGGAGCGGGGCTGTGTGCTTGCAACTGGGCGATCAAATGTGATCCATGTGAAAATACGGGAAATGGGGCTCATTAATCTGTATAAAAGTTGAACACACATTGAAATGTCAAACATTAAAGGAATAGTTAGACATTTTGAGATACACATTTATTAGTTCTCACGCTGAGAGTTAGATCTCATATCGTCTCACATCTGCGTGCTAAACATGTGGTGAGAGCCAGCAGTGGATGTGTTGTAAGGTAAAAAAGTGGATTAAACAAACAAAGCTTCAGATGTGCTGGTGGGGAGATTTTTTCACCCTTGGACAGAGCCTGGCTAGTTGTTTCCCCCAGTTTCCAGTCTTTATGCTAAGCTAAGATAACCGTCTGCTGGCTCTAGATACATTCTGAGCGTACAGACATGAGAGTGGATTCGACCTTCTCATCTAACTTGCAGCAAGAAAGTGAATTAGCATTTTTCAGAACTATTCATTTCAGGACTACAACGTTTGCATTGGCAGTTTGGAAGTATTTTGAAACTTCATCCACCGCTCTACTCTGTTTCTGTTTTCCCAATATTACATCTGTGAACACACAGCAAACATGTTTATTAGAGAGAGCTTTTGGAAGTTTACCCCTCACAGTGTTTTTACTGTAAAAGTTTGCTTATTCAAAAGTCCAAATTATGAAAAGATAAAAAAAACGACTTAAGTGCACTTCCCTGCTGTTCTTTAAACTTCATTTAGGTTTTTTGTCGTGATTCAGTAGGGACTTTGCACTGTCAGGTAAGCAGAATATTTTCCTCCCTCCGTGTAAAAAAACAGAATATATATTTTTACATCTCCATCTTTCCCCTCTTTCTCAATCTCTCCTCGCTCTGCCCTTTCCGTCTATGACCTATTTAAATTTGTGTTGCGCTTTCTCTTACCATGTGTGGTGGTGACAGTGACAGCGAGGCTTACTGCACTCTGAGGTTTGCCCCTTTGGCCTCAGCACTTCCAATCCAGCAGGATAATTACTGAAGCTGCAATGCACATTCCCCCTGGGTGGAAGTGGCAATATGGGGGTCTCTTGGTGTCAGCAGAGAAATGAGATGCAAGGAGGCCAGCCTGGGTGAGAGAGAGAGGGCAGGAGAGAGGGGGAGAGATATAGAGAGAGAGATTGTAAAATGTGTGATGGTGATGGAGAGAGACATTATAAAAGTTTTATTTTTGGCAGCAAAACAGCTGATGCGGAGATGCAAGTAAATGTTTATAGAGAGTGTGAAAAAGTTATGAGAACTATTTCAGTCACTGACACATTTTAAAATCTTTCTCTCCGTCTTTGTTTCTCTCTCACGCACACGGAAGGCTCTGGTTCACATGCATCTACCTGTTCTTGTTCTGGTGCTGACCATAACCTAAATATTCTGCTATTAAAGTTTTACAGGAAAGAGAGAAAGGCTAGATAAGGAGATGCTAAAGAGCTTTTTATCAGGCGGTAGGAGTATGGATGAGAATGTGCATGTGTCGTAACTATTTGGGTTTCTCTTTAACCACCAAGGCCTCTCAGGTTGAACCAAGGTCCTACATGCCACAATGTGAATTCTGAGTGTTTTATTCTCCCAGCCTTTCACTCAACCGCCCTAACCGTTGTTTATCATTGATTTCAACCTCCTCTGTCTCAGTAATCAAATCCAGGATATTAGATACTGCCTCTAAGAGAAAGCAATTAAGTGAAGCTCCTTTTATTGTGTCGGGGAGTTGGCATACCTAGGCTGACAGTTGGGTGCCACGGCATCCAAACTTAAAAAAAAATAAAAATAAAAACAACAACAAATTGACAATTAAAAATGTTCCGCTCTTGGCAGACGGAGAAAAAGAAGTGAGTGGCCAAATTTTTTGGTTTAGCAGCCTGATCGATGGTCTGTTGCAAATGCGGGATTGTCAGAAACACGGCACGTTTGGAGGGGTGTGAGAGGAGGAGGAGGAGGAGGAGGGTTTAGCGGAAACTAGGATTGTACATTTGAGCCTGTGTGCCCTTCAGCTTGTGTACTATGAGTGTGTGAGCGGCAGAGACATAGGCCGAAGTTTTCCCTCTTGCATTCTTCTCTTCTTCTTCCAGCTAATAAGCTTGTCTCCGAGCTGTTGCTAGGCTACACAGGTCTGTTGTTATTCTCCGGCAGGTGGCCTTTTCCTTCTTCAAGTCTGTGTGTGTGTGTGCCATAGAAACAGAATAAGAGCAGAACGGACGGATTGAACTGTTTGCCGTGGTCATTTGCCGAGGTCAAAAGAAAATGGTGATTGATGTTAGTTGTTGTGGTACAGGCTGTTCTCATACACCGTTTGTAGCTATAACTACGAAAAGTAAATGCACTGTAATTCGTATATATATCCCACAAAATCAATTTGTATGTAATCCACGTAATTGTGAACAAGGAAATATAAAAAGCGTGGAAACTCGGGAGGAGCTCGGGGCGGATGGGTGGGTCAAAAAACACAGGACTTTCGCCCAGGAGACCGGTGTTCATGTCCCGTGTGAAACCAAAAATCAACGTTGATTTATTTGTCACTTTACTTACGTACATGAGTTATGCCACTTCTGGTGTTATTTCAGCCCAAACCACAATCTTTTCCTAAACCTAACTAAGTCGTTTTGTTGCCTAAACCAAACCAAACCAAAAGTTTTTTTCTTGCGAAGATGGAAGTTTATTTTGAAAAGACTGGAACATAAATTGACGCTGGAGATTTGTAGGAAAACCAACAAAAAATGAGGAATAACTTTTCGTAAAATACCATATGAACTGTTGTATGAGATTACATTGTATGGTAACATCACACGTTAGTGGGGCCGTCAAGTATGTCACACATTTTGCTCCGCCGCTAAGGTAGTCACAGAGCTGAATCGACATCTGTTAAGGCCAATTCATACTTTCTTTCTTACTTACTTATAAAAGGTGTAGTATTCCTCTAATCAATCACTCTACAGTCAATGTGACAGGATATAATGTGTTATGTACTGCAGGATGGAAACGGAAGGATTAGCGGAGGTCCAGTGAAGTGAATAAAGATGGACTCGTTTGATTAAACATGTCTCAAAAGTTAATTGACAGAACAATATCAACCAATACTACAAAAAAGACAGCCGGCATGTCGGGACTACACACACACACACACACACACACACACACTAGACACCAACGCTGTTGTGTTACATGTCACGCCGGCATGAGTGAGTCTGCAACTTACTGCAAGTCAGTTTATGCGGAAGTTAGCACTCAACAGTGGTTACAATGGCAACGGTGCACATAAATATGGCCACCACTCTGACCATCCTACTTGCTTGATTTGAATGGGAATGTCCGTTCTACTCCTATTTCTATGGTGTGTGCATAAATTCATGTGCACATTGATATTAGTGTGTGAGCTAAACATAAAGGTATGAAAAGACAGAAAGGCAAAGTGTGAAACATAGATCAAGAAATATGACCCTGAAAATCCATGAATTACACGCTACCTGCTACTTCTTCACCACATTTAGCTTTAGACCTCTTAACACATCCTTGTTCTTTTGTGTGAGTGTTTGTATATTCGACCTGTTCATGCAGGAGATGTGTTTGTGCACGTGTTGGCTTCAGTGTCCATCTGATCACATGTGGATTGTGCTTATGTGAACTTGTTCGGCAGAGGCAATCTTTAAAGTAAGGAGGCTGGAAAATCTCGTAACTAGGCAACAAAATAAGGTTCTGTGTGTCCAAAGGAAAATACTTAAAAGCCCTTAAAGAATATGGGACGGTTGTCCCTCCTGTGACTGTTTTCGTGGGGGTGGAAAGAGAGCGAGCACAGAAGCAGCCAAACAGTCTCTGAGAGAGATCCATAGATTGGTTTTGAGGTGGGCACGAGAGACACAGATAGACGTGGTTATAGCTTCAATCAATGTGTTTGTTCATAATCAGGAAATCTCTGCCTCTCTCTTTTCCAGCCCCCATTTTAACCCTTCAGTCTCTGGGAGACACCTGAGACCTCTCTGAAATATTTATCAAAATATATAAAAAAAAAAAAACATAGAAAACAAACCTATGTTTGTATAACAAAAATACAATAAGTGAGATTCTCACTGCAGCAAAGCACAAAAATTACTACAACATACTCGAGGGGACTTGTTGAGCATTACTAATGACTCAAAGATAAGTTGCCAAGTGTTGAGGTTTTTGGCTTTCAGAGCTTTTGGATCAACCCCCACGCCCACGCTCTGGCATTTTCAAATGCTCAAAGATGGAGGATGGTGCGATGAGTGAGCGCCTGGCATCACAAGACATTTTACTCTCCAGCCCAAATGCAAATGACAAAGCGGTTCTATTATTATCATTATTATTATCACTATTACTGCATCATGATAAATTTCCTCTTCACTGCAGTTGTCAATTCAATCTCTGCTATAATTAGCTAATTCACTCATCTCTGTGGTGAAAATGCGATTTTATGATTAATATAATTTACAGCCCACCTTGATTAACCCATTTGTCCCCAAAAAACTATATTTAGTATGATAAGCAAAAATGCCATAACCTTTGTTCTGATTGGTCAAATTTGGGAGGGACATACTTTAAGTAAGAATCTATCAGCACAACTTTTAATTTTTTTTAGATCACATGAAAAATAACACTTTTATTAATAGTCAAAATCAGGATTTTTGAAAAATGAGGAAAAACGCTAACATTTTGTTTATTAAATGTTTTCCATTTGAAATATTATTTTTAATATGCATGTGTGTGTATATCTTTGATATTCAGCTTGTTATGAGTGATACAAAATACTTGATTGTGCTCCTTGCAATTTCTGAGATACATTTCTTATCATATGTTTGTATGTTTTTTTAAAACTAAAATATAACGGAGTCTATTGCAAAAACAGTATAGTCCCAAATACTAGATATAGTATGATAAGAAAAACTCACTTTTCAGCCAAACGGTTTGACCGATTTCATTTGCAGGCACAAATGGGTTAATGGTAATTATAACATAACAAGAATGATTGAATTTATCACTTTTTTTATTAGAATGGTGTGTTAATGCAGGTCTTTAAAAGCTATTCATTAGTGTGTGCTGTGCTTAAGGTTTCTGAAATCGTTGTAAACACAGCTTAAAACGCTGTTGTTTTGACAAAAACAAAGGCACACTTTGCATTAAGCAGGTTAATGAGCCTGAAGGAAATTATGTTTCCAGTCACTTGCATGTTTATTATTATTATTATTATTATTATTATTATTATTAATAATAATAAAGTTCTGGCGGTATAAATACAGAAGTATGGACATGACTAATACCTGTTGCTTATGGTGCTACGCATATAAACCACATCATTCCAGTAAGGACATAAAAACGGTTCATTGCTGGGATTGGTCATGCGTAGAAGTGGTAATGGTTCCTCTCGGTTTATATAATGGTTCTTCAAATGGCATACAGGTTACATTTAATGGGGCCACTGAGATCTAAGGACCCAGCGCTAAACTGCTTTGCCTCTGCAAGAGTTTTTACATTAAGTTAAATGTTTAAAGCTACTATTGGTAGGAGTTTTATGTGATTATAGTATCTTTTAAATTATACTGATGGAAAGTCTTTGTTAATATATTACAGTCAAACTGAAATTTTAATTCCCCTCACTTGTTGTGTAAGGAAATATAAGCTGCTAATGGTACTGCCGCTATTGTGCACATTGGTATTTCTTTCAAAAGAAGATAAAACAGTTATTGGACACTTTTGTGAAAACCGTATCTAAGCCTCTGGCCACTTCCCATGGCATCAGTTGACTGATATCTGTGCTGTCAACTTAATGGTGTACACCTGATTGGAGTGCATTGTAGCCCTGTAAGACCACAAAACGTCAGTTGTGTACCCTTACAGGCTGGTCTCATAGATTGTTCGTAGTTATACGTACGAAAAGTAATGCACTGTAACTCATGTACAGTATATCCAACAAAATCAATTTGTGTGTAATCCACGTAATCGTGAACCAGGAAGTATAAAGAGTGGCGAGAGTCTCCCAGGAGGCCGGCGTTCGTGTCCCGTGTGAAACCAGAAGTCAACGTTGATTTATTTGTCACATAACTTAAGTAACTACTTAAGTAACGCCACTTCCAGTGCTATTTTAAGCCAAACCACGATCTTTTCCTAAACCTAACTAAGTCATTTTCTTGCTTAAACCCAAGGAAGTTGTTTCCTGTGAAGAAGGAAGTTTATTGTGAAAAGACCGTATGCATGTACCAACAGATATTGATAAGATATCATACGAACCACATGAGAATAAGTTGACCCTTTAAAGTGTCCCTTTAAACATTTGGGTGGACCCATCATGCTGTTCTTTTTTGTTTTTTTATTTAACTCACAATGTGGAAGCTTATTTAGCCTAGCTTGCAATCGACATTACTTATCACTCATGATAATTCAACACCTGCTGAGTTGTCAAGCTCCTGCACACTGTGTTGCATTTGTCACACACATTACTCAAAGGGGTTCAGGTGTGGTTGACCGCAAATCAAATGATCAAAACTCACAACACCAGGTAGTCCTCTGACCTCAGCACTCTTACTCCGAGATTCAAATCATGACATGGAGTAATGATACAAAGGTAATGGAGTAACGGTAATTGTACAAAACAGTACCAAACTACTTTTGGCGCCCACACAGTATTTGCACAAAACAAATTAGAGTACCGAGATTGGAACCAAAAAAACGAATAATTTCTTCTTTTTGGTAATTACAATTTAGGCCAAATAAGTATGCAAGCCAAAATAAACGTATATAGGATACATACTGTATACTGAGCAGAATTACATTTTTGATTCAGTTCAGCTTTAATATGGTTCCATACAAGAAATGGCACCTTTTAATAACAGCAGGATACTGAAGCAGGACCCCATACTGTCATGACAAAACAACTTTATAGGACTTTTCAGCACCATTGGCATTTCTGTGATATTGCAGTGTTGGAGTTTTGTTACCTTTCTTTATGGAAACTCTCCAAAGCAATTTGTCCAAATTGCTTTCCTGAAAATGTTGCTGCATTTTTACTCCGGTTCCATTGTGTTTCTGAAATATTACACACCGACAGTTCACTGAATTCATCTCTTTACTTATTCATTGGGTTTGTCACGGCAAAGATGAACCTGGTGAGACTGTTTATCTGCGAAGGAATACCTCAGACCTACTCCTCATTGACACTTTCTTGGCTTTCAAACCAGCTCAACATTGATTCCTTCTTTCTCATCCTCGGGCATATTATTTATCTGTCTTTTTCTCCTCTCTCTCCATCCTTCAATCACTTGTTTATATTCTTCTAATCACTTGTTTAATCTCCTCTCTTCCTAAAGCATTTTGGAGCCCAGCCGTATCGAGCCAACTGTCCTCCCGGATTCAGATATCCCCGTTTCCCCTTCCAACAGGTGAGGCCGCTAACAAACTCATTTTTTTCCCCGCTGTCCCTGAAGTTTGGAGCCAGTTCTAATCTGCGTCGCTGAATTTACTTCCAACTGTAATTTACGTGGGAGTCTGTGTATGCACGCTGCAGCTGCGACTCAGTCCTCCCATTGATTCTTAATATATTTCATGAAACTGTCAGCTTGTATTACACATAAAAGTGCTGCCATTGTGCAATAAATCTTCCTCAGTAGAGATTAAACAATCCCCTGTGAGAATGATTCTAAATATAAGTCACATTAGATTGGAACGCGCTGCACACATGTGAAGTGAGAGCGTGTGTGTATGAATGTGAGTGTGCATACTTGTGTTTTGGGCATGTGTGCATTTGTGTGTAAAAACCTTCTTCGCGCTATATAATTGAATATGGGGAAAAAAGGGTTTTATTTGTCCCGGTGTCACTCCTGATGGATGCCCCTCATAAGACAAGCACAATCAGGGATCATTCCTCATCTTTCCTCCCACTCCTTACACTTCCTCTCCATCATATTTTATTCCCTTAGCCCAACCCTTACTACCCTACCACCTCCCCTTTTTTTTTTCTTTGTTGGCACTGGTAGCTAGTGGTGTCACAGTGAATTTCATGCTGCCACATGTTGTGTCTGTTCTGTCCTAGTTGAGAGGGAGGCAGGCTGTCTTTAACTATAAGTCCTATGACCATCACAAGGCAATGCAAAACGGCAGAGCTTCAGAACAGACGGCTTTTTGCTTTGCTCCGCCATCATATACATAATTTTCCACTTTTAAGACTATATAATCTGCATGGGTAGGATCAGTGAAGAGGTTTTTTAAGGCCACGTTATTGTCGCAACATTTTTCAGTGGTTTGGTAACCGCCAGTGCACGTTCCCCTCCATCCCTTGAGTGTTACGTTTTCGATGTAAGCCGTTTTTGGGTGCTGCCACAAGCTCTCCGAGTGGAACATGTCTCACGCCGTGTGCACATCTTCACACATTGTTTAGAATAGAGAACAGAAGTCATTCATACCGATAGAGGGTGAATGACGGACAGTAACAGACTAGTGACCCCTTGTGGCTGTTGGATTTGCTGGCCATCGGATCACGAATATGTTGGATTTTTCCAACACGCTCTCATCCCAACTCGTCACATACTGGCGCTTTGTCACGCCCCTTGGAGTCACTTTACATTAAGGCAACAAAACCACTTAGTTAGGTTTAGGAAACAACCACATGGTTGGGCTAAAAACGACTACGTTTGCTGACATTGGGCGAAGGCAGGGTACACCCTGGACAGATCGCCAGTCTATCACAGGGCTGACACACACACACGAGACAGACAACCATTGACGCTCACATTCACACCTGCGGGCAATTTAGAGTCACCCAGATTACAAAAGCACACAATTTCTTATTTTCTAGAGATTTTTTGTTTTACTCCTCAGGTTTGGAGACATCCATTTGTGAGATTTCTAGTGAATGCAATTATGTTTGTTATGATCATAGGAACTAATTAGAAAAAAAGTAGTTCCAACACAAAAGGTTTGTGTATTATCATCAGACATGTTGCTATTCAATGTTTTATAAGTGCTTTTTTAGTGCTGTGAGGAGCACAATCAAAATTACATTCACCTCCATTGTATTGGGATAGAAGCATGCACAGGCAAAGAAAACAAAATTTTAATGAAATTGCATTGTAAAGTATGTTTCAAGGGAAATGTATTTTGTCGCAGATTACATTTGTTTTTGACGTATCACGTTTGAAATGATAGACCGCGGAAAGGAGGAGGTCACGGTGGTGGATGGTGGTCAAACAAACGCAGGACACTCACCCAGGAGGCCGTTGTTTATGTCCCGTTTGACACTAAAAGTCAACATTCACTTGTTTTAATTTACATCCGTATAGCTTAATCAGCCAAAGAAAAAACACCAAGAAGACACACAGTATTCATGATGTTGAATGAAAGACGCATCACCGTGCTTCCAGCTAAGTAGGTATAGGCGACTGTGATCACAGACTATAGGCTGCTTTATCACTCAACTACACCACGTTACACCTATAGATACAACACTTTTTCTTGCTCTCTTGTTAGCTGTCACAGAGAAGGTGAAAAATGCATCCTGTGTGATCACAGCCATCCTCACTTTGCAACTGCTACTGTCCAATTATCAGCTACCAAAAAGGTACGAAGATGACACTCGTTTTGTGTCTTTATTGGTGCCTCTCTATTATTTAAAATAAAGCCATTTATTCACAGCAGTAAAAAAAACTCAGTTTTTGTTGTTATTAATGTGTCTGAGTACACATATTGAGAGCATATCTTTGAATCAGCTTATTTTCCGCTGAGCACAGCGTGTATGTGAATGTATCTGCACTGTGTAGCCTCCGTACTTCAAAGCCACTGCACGCCGATTGTTCTCTAAATGATGACTCCATCCTAAAAAAAAATGTGCCCTGGCTGTGGTCATTTATATTCAAAATTTGTAATTACTGGGAAAGCTGATCCACAGCCTTTATTCGTGTTGTCTGCTGTGTGCAGTTGTGTCTGCATGTGTCTGCTTGTGATGCATCGTACATCTGATAGGTGAAACTTAGAGAAGTCTAAAGCTGGCCTCATTCACGTTGTGTGGTGAACAGTTGCCGGAGGGCCCCATTTCTCAGTTAGCTTCAAACGGTCTAATAGCTGCTCAAAGGACACACGCGCTTCCCACTGTCTCCTTCTTTCCTCTCCTCTCTTTTTAGTTGAGACAGAAATACGCCTTGTTTTGGTGGAATGAGTAAAGATTTGACTGAGTCGATGAAACCCATTATTAATATTTAACAAAGCTCTTTCAACTTACATGGCACAACTGAACCAAAAGAGAGGGAGAGGAACAACAGAGGAGCAAATGAGTGGGAAAAAATGGAAATGATGGATAGAGTCCTGAAACTCATGAATAGATAGATTTTTGGCTTCTAAAATGCTCATCTACGCTCAGAATAATGATGTTGTACTAAATAAAGCCTATATAAGGGACATGTAACACTCAGGTACTCCGTGGATCACATGGTGATATTATTATCACATAGAAGAAGAGAGGGTGACAGTTTTTCCTCCTCATGGCTTGACATATACTAAATGAGTAAACATGCACCCTGTGGTGCGTGGAGGTGCACGGAGCGCAGCCAAACTCGCAGTAATGTGGAGCGCCTCCACCCACCTCTTCACGTGAAAGACAGAGGGAGGAGATGAAGGCACAGAAAGAGAGGGGTGAGGTAGATGAGAGGGGGGAAAGGATAGGAGAGGAGGAAGAGAAGAGGGTGGGATGCTTAGTAGATTATTCCAAAAACATTCTCTGTGTTTATCTGATGCTCTGATTTGGTTTATCTTCTTGATTGTTACTGCAGTCTGCATGTGAAAAAAGCTGGGTTCAAGTTGCTAGTTTAGATTTTATACCATGTTCTGGTGGTGAATATTTGATTCTGATTGGCTGCAGGGTGTCCATTAATTCCTGATAATAGACACAATCTAAGTAGTTCCAGTGAAGCTGTCTGTTCACCGTTCTAAATTAATGCGCTGGCTACTGAAAAATCTGATTATCTTATTTACAACACCGAGTGTAACATTAGTCCTTCAGTGCCTCATCTTCTGAACACCACAAGGTGGCGACTGTAACACAGAAGTTGCAACAAATAAGTGACATGACCTCATTTGTAGGTGAAACTCCTGATATTGATTTGAGAACAATGATATGGCTGCATAGCTTGTTGTTAAACATAGTGTCAAATTATATGTACTGTTTTTCAACCGTACGCAATACTACCGACTTTGAATCTTGCCAGCATAACGTAGCTGAACGGACTAGAAATATCCTCCGTTGCCAAGACATAGCTATTCATTATGTGATTTATTGATAATCACACAACCTCATGGCAGAGTCCCTTCGCAACAGTACCACAGCCCTAATAGCACAGCATACAGTTCCAAAAACATATATGAAGCCTGCTTTTTTGTGAATTTGGTGACATTTTTGAGCTAAGTAGTAATATTCTCCTATCGTCTACCACCTGTGTGGTTATGGGTCATTTAATTCAGAGGACTTGTTGTGCTCATACTGGACTGTCTTTGTAGATCGGGTCAGAGGCAATAAGGATGTCCAAACTATAGTTGGATTTATAGTTATACACATGTAGCTTGCCTTAGCTATGCCGTAGCTGACGTGCACCTCTGATGAGTTTTTGATGCCAGTAGGGATTGTTGGCAATGAAAACAAAATTAAAGGAAATCTGTGGAAAGTAATCGTCTCCTTCGCAGAAAAACACATTAGCAAAGCCATTTCCACTGCAAACCTTCTGCTCACCAAATTTAGCCACGTTGTCGGTTGTTGATGCTCATGCCAACTCTTTTCTATCCTCTGAACAAACCAGAAAGCTTTTTGTGCCAGAGGATTGTTCTTTAAAACAGCAAATGTAAAAGGCCTTCGTGAAATCTCATAGAGTGGGTATATAGGTGAATCACTTCGAGTATGTAGATCAATCAGCAGAAAGAAGGCAAAGGTCTTTTTACATGGAATTGATTACTATATAAAGATGAAGGAGAAAGAGCTAGGCCAGGAGGCAAATGTCCAATTGATTGTGTTTTTATAGAAGGTTAGTTTTGTTGCAGCATTATATGCAGAAGTAGGACGTTTCATGAAAAAGGAACCTTGCAAATCAATTCTGTTTTCTATCTTCCAGTGAAGCTCTTTCGGTTGCATCAAAGGCAGAGTACAAAAAATGTCTTTGAAATGAAATAGTTCAACCTTTTTTCAATCCCTCTTATATTCCGCAATGCTTGTCATCAACAATCTCTTCGCGGCACTGTATTTCCTCCGAATTTCAAATGCCATTTTCCCTCTGCCTCCTTTTGTGTGCCTCCAGTGAGCATTTAGGATTGAGGCTGACAGCAGCAGGCTTGATTACCGGAACTCCACACCAAACGGTGGGGGTGACTATCGGTGTCAAACTGTCGCAACCCGATCTGTGTCAGACACAAGGCAGGTGAGAGGTGAGCGCTGCAGCATTTTATGGTTCAGCAGTGCCATTTTGGGGACACAAGAGGAAGAAAGAAAACGAAAGGAGGGACATGGTTTTTAACAGACACTAGGCCCTTTATTTTCAGTCTCGCTGTCTTCATGCTCTTTTCTGCCACCTTTTCTTCGGGCTGCTCGCCTCGAGTGACTTCCCTTTTCATCTCCCCTCACACCGTTCCCACATCCTCTTCCCCCTGTCCTTTTCCTCAACGGCATGTGTACGTTTGTGTCTCTGCACATGTGCATTGTGAATATTTAGCTTCAGATAATCGGCAAATACATCATCGAATATTATTCCAACATATTTAAAAGTTATATTGATAACATTTTTATGCAGACGAATAATTTGAAAAAAAAGAAACATCCACAGAGCTTTTAGAAAGGTGCCGAATAAAAGTATAGCTCTTCCTGAAAAAAACATCACGATTGTGATGTAATAATTTGTTTAAATTAAGGATTTGTTTATCTCAGTGGAAGATATCTGACGTTCGGTTCCCACTTCTAACAAGGCTTGTGAGCCAATAGTATAACGATGGTGGCATCACGTGGTATCTCTGTGTCATCAATGATCCAAGTTGACAGTTAGTGAGGAAAAAACGGATAAATGGCTGAGTTTGACGGTAAGCACCCGGCTTCACTCCAATACCAAACCCAAGTGCTCAGCGAAAAAAAATTAGGCTGCCTCTGGCATGCCTGGCCGCACTAACAGTGGTGTCTCCATCAGGCTGCAGAATACGTGAATATTTACTGTGACAACAAGTGACAACTAACGTTAGCACATATTAGCTGTCTTAGCTTCATCGTCTGAAAGACAATAACCAATAAATTACAATTTGGCATATTTAAACAATTTCAACAACAACTACCAACAAGGGATGTCACGGTACCAGAAATCTAGTAGTCAATACCAATACCAGTGAATTGAGTTGGAGGTAGCGCTGCAGCAGCTGCCATCTTTCACGTCTTTTGTTGTTGTTTTTTTCCATGCTGTTACGGCGTTCTTCTTCTTCCTTCATTTCACGGCAGATGAGAACACTTTTAAGCGTATACTGCCCCCATTAGATCCGGAAGAATCGCATCTCCAGTAACTCCGCTCCGGTACCAAATGACCATTATAGGCATCGTTCGGTACCGAAGGAAACGAGTACCGTCACATTTTTCGAATTTTGGTACCGAGTTGGTACCTAAGTATCGGTTCTCGTGACATCCCTACTACCAACAGCCATAGTCCTTACAACCTTAACTAATGTGTCACCGGTTAGATGGTCAAAATGGGAAAAATAACAGCTTCAATCCCTGAGGAACTACGTCAACACTTTAGCATTAGTGACGGTTGCATCCAGTTACCTATAACGTTCCTTCAGATAATGTATTTCATTTATTTAACCAAGACCGTTTTGTTGAGTTTTATTTTGTTCCTGTCAAGTTTGAATGAAGTGTGTTTTTTACAATGCTCCTCCGCCGACAGAACAGCTGATCCCCCAACTGAAAGTATGGCAGCGGGGGGTGAGGGAGGGCGTGCGAGCACACACCTAATGTAGGCCTATAGCTACATGTTGCAAAATGACTTTTACTCTGCCTCAAAAGATCCATTACGTTCACATGACTGTCTATCTGAGTCATTCCATTCAACCATAAAATATGCAGGTTGTGCAATGAACTGGCAACCACTTGTTGGGAAGTGAATGAGATGGACCGGAGCGGGGAGAGTGTGACATCTAGTGGCTGAATGTTATCAATATTATCAATATTGTAGCACCTCTAACACAAATTTGTGGATGTATTCTTTAAGCTTAGTTTCTATTTTTTAAGTTGAGTTCGTCGAGTTAATGAGATGAGCTTTCCCATGTATCCCCAGGCAACCGCAGAAGTACCCCCTGCTGGGAATCACTGGTTTAGATTAACAGAGGATACAAATATAGAAAGTTGATTTGAGATTTTATTTCTGACACCTTCGTTTGTTGGATACAGTTGGGTTTTTGGCGAGAGAGCGAGTGAGAAACAGTGTGGGATTTTTGTCTGTGAGGAAGTGAGAACAAGAAAGAGAGGCTTTTTTTTTTTTCGGTTGACCATCAAAGTGACGGCATAAAAGGCATATCACTGCCAGGCCAATATTTTACTGTCATCCAAACAGCATCCAAATGTTATCCTCGCCTTGATATTCTTTATTTGAATTTCATCTTTTGGACGTGAGCGAAGACACAAAGACACACGCCACAGAGTGACGTGGACGTGCACGCACACAGATATATACATATGCATGAGATCTCTCCGTCTCTCCCTGTCACACATGTGGAAATTCACTTATGCCCATACACTCGCACAGCATCATAAGGCATGTACACGTAGCTAATCACTCCTACAGCACCTACACTACGGTGCAGATCAGTGAAGACAACCAATCAGTGATAGCATCTTGTGACTGCTTCTTCCCTTTGCCCTCTAGTGTCTTAAATATTTAGACTGTTTGACATCAAATGCATACATGAATGCCAATGAGACAGATCTCCGTCCCTTAATCGCACACACACACACACACATATATACACACTCACACAGACAAGACTGAGCGTGGAAAACGCAGCAGGATCCAGTCAGAAGCGACTCATCTCAGAAACCAAAGACGGGAGCAGAGCCCTTTGTAGTTTAAGGCTCGGTTATTGTACAGTCGAGCTCCATTTTTGGACGGCTCGAGTCAAGATAGGTAGAAGATTGCTTGTGGACATACAGTGCAGGCCGTGAGTGATCTTCTCATTGTTACTTCAGGAAAATTGTCTCTCTAGTCTTTGACGCACACAGAGCGGTTTGAAGCATCCTTTTTCATGGTGGTATCTTGTTCCTCTTGAAAAAGAAACCAGTAATAAGGCAGCCTGAACGCAGCCCTCTGAAGCGCCCGTCTATCAAGTATCTCATCTGAGACGAAGCAACTCGGTCAGCTCCTTTACACCTCGGAACGTAACATCTGCCTCCATTTATTGCGTAGTTCGCCATGACTTAAGGCTCTAAAACAAATACTGGCTTTCATCTTTATCTGCTGAGGCTTCTCAAGTTTATTACTTGTAGCATTTTTCTTATGCCAAGACTCACAAATTTCTTTCATTTTCATTCATGCACTCAATAATTTCTGTGTGTCCAAGGAGCTCTTGAGGTTAATAAACGTGTTGCCTTGCAGTGAAATATTGGTTGCGTCCAAGATGCCATACTAACATGCTATTTAGTACGCTAGAACAGTATGTGAGATTTTTTTAGTATGTCCGAAACCTTAGTATGAAACCAATAGTACGTGAATTGCATACTATTTCCGGTGAAATATTACAGTATGCAAACGCAGGATACTACGGCGGAATAAATATCCCACAATGCAATGCGGTAGTTAAGACAACGTTCATAACATATGTTGACGGACAGCTCTGTAACTTCAATAATGCTTCAGCTTGTAGGTATAGGATTTCACTTTGGTAGGCGTCATAATTGTTTTTAAATTAGTTCAGACTTCTCACAAATTGTTTGGTCACATGACGTTGGTTACCGTGGTTAAAATTCTCCAATCGGCAAAGAGGCTCAAGAGGTAAATTACTGCTCAGTGTGTCCGAAAAGATACATACTGCTGTGTATTCACCCAAAAGTATGTTGTACTGATGTACCCATATTGAGTATGTAGAGTATATGTGATTTTGGATGCAGCCATTTTAATCGAATCTAATCCTATTTAATCAAATGATTTAGGTAGAGTATAAACATTCTACAAGTCACGCATGTGAACGAGTGACGCCTTTCAAGGCGCAGTGTGACTGGTTCTGGGAAGTGCTTTTACACTACTACTGATATGGATGTGGCTTGTGTATCCGAAATCTCTTGTTCTGTCTCAAGTGTACTTGTGTAGTGCGTCCAACCACGTGCATTCACAGAGTGACACACCATGTAATCAAACCTGTAGGAAATAGCTGCTGCAAAAGTAAAGATTTGGAAAATACCACCTTGCCAGACCTCTCGAAGCTGACTAGGATCTCTAGGAACTCCAGACAGTCAGCTCTTTTATCTGGGTCTGTGGGAGATGCTGAGTTTAAACCAGGCAGTGAGGAGTCACCTTTGTAAAACATTGAGTAGTGCACTCTAGGAAACCGGGCCCTTTAAAGAGACGTTCCCAGGATAGACATGCGACATCAAATCACACTCCTCCCCGCACGCTGCCTTGATAAAATTGTTTGTTTGAGCTGAGAGCATTTCATTGTTTGTCCTAGTCAGAGTTAAGCACTGATCTGGGTATATACAAGTCCATAGTAAACACTGGAGCCTGTGCATACCAAAGCCCTCCTGCTCGGATGCAATTACTTTTTTAAAATTCCTGTCCAAAAGATTTGTGTGCAAATATCAACACATTTGCAGCGGCACTGATTCAACGCAAACACCATGTGTGGCGTCCTTTACTTGTATTTGTGTCAGGATGTCTAAGAAATTTGTGTAGCATGACAAGATCTGTTTGCAATAATCTCACCACATCTATTTTAGTTAAATTGTGCTTGGTGATATAAAACACATGTGAAATCCAATCTCTTCTACTTCCTGACAAACATATTATCTGTAATAATTACATTAAGCAGCACTAGTAGGGGTGAATAAAGTTTCCAACCTTTGAACTCTGACATCCAGCCCTGTGTTGAGGTACGCCAAACCAATTATTACTTATTAACCAACCATTACTCACTGCAGGTCAGAGGAAATTATGATTAATATAGTGGATAAAATGTCCCAAAAAATACCTGTGAACAAGGTCCAGGTTATAACTGAATTTAGTTGTGGATAATTAACTTTACTCATTAAATGTTTGATGTTCCCAGTTTTTACTTATTTAAAAACCTGTTTTTAAATTATTGTATGAAAACAAAATGTATCAACTGTGGCTTGTGATACAATGAGTAGTTGTTTTAGACTTCCAGTTGTTTGTCCTCAGTTTTTTAATGTGTTGTGGCTGCTTTCTATGGAGGACGGAACCTGCCAAAATCGAATATAAATAAATGAATAAATGACTTGATGAATAAATAAATATGCCATTAAATCAAACAAAAATAATATTAAAAATAAATGTAGGCATTAATTAATTGATAAAATGTGACATAAATTATTATTTCTGTTTTAATTCTTTATCTTATTTGTCTTTGTATTACTTCTCCTATCTACCTACTTTCTATTTAATTTTCCCTTTTATTTATTTATTTATTCTATTGACTTTTATATTTATTTATTTGAAATGTATTTATTGTTTATTTTTGCAGTTATTTTTTTATTTAATTTAAACATATTTTTAAATATATTTATTAATTATTAAATTGTATGTATTTTTTTTTTTTACGATTAGAGCAGGGGGCATGGGCATTTACAATATCAAGTTAAGAAGTAAGATCATAAAATCAAATCATGAGGCAATAAGTGACATGCTGGTTTGTAGACTAGACCATGCAGGGCTCAGTTAACCAATAATAATTGATTTTAGACTTAAGAGTGCTTTCTACGAGCTCTTTTATTTTTACAAGTTTCTTTTCCGAGGCAGCACCTCAGAGCTAGTACACAGTCAAGAGCTTCTTATCGCTGGCTTTCTGTGGCACCTGAATGGGATGCTGAATACACTTTAAAGTAACATGATGGAAACAAAGCTCTGACAGTCCCCATGAGTTTCATGTCATCAACCTACATCATATAAGCATGTGGCAAATGACATATGCACCATAAATGATAAGAAAAAAGAAGACGGTGGAAACTGAAAACATCGCAAACAGTTCAGCCAGAAGAGATTAATATATCAGCTGAAGCTGGGAGACAAGGGCAATGACAAGAGAAACTGGTAGATCAACTGCGCAGATTGAATGTTCAGTTAATTTTTGTATACAATAGTTTATTCGTATTCTCTTATTTACTAATTTAGACATCATCACTCATTTTACATTATACTTCACTTAACAGAGAAAATTATATTCAAAAACAATAAAAACATTTTTTATTTCTCATGCTGGTTTCAGCTTTTTAAGATGCTCTTGGCTTCCTATGAGTGGTTAGCCTATAAGAGCATCTTAAGATATGCTTTTGGGAAACACTTCTTACACTTAAGAAGTTTCGTAAAATGGATTTTACAATAATTTCTTAGCCTTGAAACCCGGTCTTATGGGAAGGCGTATTAATAGCACAACATTACATGGACATTCCGCCTGTCATGAGGACACTTTTTTTTTTTTTTGCGTGTCATTTGTACACTACGCAACACAACTACAGTAACATTCACAGTTAGGTTTAGGCAACAAGACCACTTACTTAGGTTTAGGAAAAACATCATGGTTGGGCTTGAAATAAGTACGTACACTAAGTAAAATACATACGGAAACAACGCAACATAGGAACTGAAAACACGTCACAAACGTCACTAATGTAACTTACAAAACAAAACACAGGTCTCGATCACCGGCCTCATGGTTAAAAGTTGTGCGTTTGTTGGACGCATCCACCTCCCCGTCCGCCCGCCAAAAGCCGACTTTGTTTCTTTTTATTCTACGTCACTAGCTCTGAGCGTAGCATATTCACGCAGATGTGTTTACATTGCAGTCAGCACAGACTACATGGGGTACAAATGACACGCCTAAAGCAAGAACGGCGTTCTTATTGCACGCTAAATGCCTTGCGAATTATCGTTTCATTCATACGCTTTTGGGAAACGGAGACCAGGTCAGTTAATTGTCATCAAATAAGGTGACAGCGACTGTATATGTATGTGTTCAGTCTCCTGTGTCCACCATGTAAAATGTAATGATCCTTAAAGTTTATTCAAAAGGACAAAAGAGAGGGCCGATTTACTTGTAAAGATCACACTCCATATTTGTGTGTAAAACAGATTACATTGAATTTAATGTTCACTCACATCTCTCTATTTCTGTTTTTTAGGGCAGGGGTTACCCGTCCAAACACAGCCACGTGTGACGACAGCAGGAGTGAAGCAAAAGGAACTGCGCTTCTGCCGGAGACGTTGCTGCACAATGAAAACTCACTAGACTCTCTTTTTCTCCCGTTAGCAGCCTAATAAATATTTGCGTCACACAACTATAGTTAACTTTTATGGGTAATCTACTGCTCTTCTGGGACCCGAACCACAGTGAGACTCATCAAGTGAGGTGGATGCAAAGGACACAGCCGACACCAGCCAGTGCTTTAGTTCATTAGTGAGCATCTGTATGCTCTGCACACACGAGTTAGGCCCTAAATACAAAATGCAAACTGTATGCACTTTCCAAATGAATTGAGCGATGCGTAGTAATAACAAAATCTCATTGTACTGTGGTGATAGTGAAATGGCGATTATTCAACAGTGCAGTCATTTTCGCCAGCGGACCTTCTCATACATAATGCATCCAAATCATTGCATTTTTCCTCCATTCTGGGCTACAATGCATATTTCATCAAGTCAGTGAAATATTAAGCACTCTTACGATTTGATATTCTCTTCTAAAGGGGATTTCAGTTTATATATTTCCTTCACATCGCTCGTGTCTCGCTCTGGGACCAAAGTTCCGGGGATGTCTTTATTTGGCGTGTTTGTTTACTGGAGAGATGTTTGATTGGTTAATGCCGGGGTAATGATCAATGAGGCAACCAATCAATTCAAGAGATTATCAAGGCTCAGAGGCCATTGATCTGTAAGAGGGCTCGGCGCTGAACGGCACGTTGGGCTCATTCCAACTGATTTGATTGAAATTAGAGAAGCTCAAACTGTGCGGCTTCTCTTCCTCCCTCTGCCCTCAAATTTCAAATGTCAACTGTTATTCAGGGGAAGAGATTGACGAGGAATTGGTGAAGGAGGAGAGGAAGAGGTGTGTCAGGGGCATTAAGTCAAGAATATAGAAGCAAAGGCCTGCTTCTCACCCCGCAAACTTATATTAGAATGAAAAGACATGGCAGTTAATTGTTCCTGCACTGTCACAAAGTTTCCGTACTGTATTTTTATTATCATATTATATATTTTTTTATGGTGCTGTCTCATCATAAAATGATCTTGAACTCGAACTAATGGAAAATGATCACTTTTAAATATGAGAAGGTTGCTGGGTATAAAAGTTTCAGAAGATGTGTTGCAAATCTGACATTTGTCTTAAACATCTTTGTCATTTAAAAAAGAAATCACCCTCTGGCAGATGAGCAGTTGATGTTACTTTTAGAAACTTTAAGACGTGCAGCTGAGAGAACAGATTTTAGGGAAACTGGAGGGATGATTCGGGAGATTTGTGCGATTCACCCTGTCTACTTGCAAGTAATTGTCACTGTTATTTATAATTAAAAAAAAAAGTAGTTTGGCATTTTGGGAAATATTATTAGCTTTCTTGCCAAGAGTTAGATGTGAAGATTGACATCACTCTCATGTCTGTATGCTAAATATGAAGATTCAACCAGGAGCTTAGCATTAGAGCAGGAGCAGGAGGAAACAGATAGCAAGGCACTGTCCAAAGGTGAAAAAGAAAATCCACCAACCAGCATCTCTAAAGGTACGACAGCGTATTAGGGCCATTGTAGGTAAAAAAAATAATAATTACGGAGCCGAGAAAAAACTCTGAATTACCAAGATTTGTGTCAGAAATGTATTAATTTGCGAGATTATAAAGTCATACATTTATGAGAAAAGACTTGGAAAAATAGTCGAGTGCAAAACTGTGGTAACGCCAGCCACCGTCTGAATTTCGTTGCTTCTAAAGTAGTGTTATTATAGGAACGATGGCCTCTGAGCGAGGCAAATTTCTCTTAAATCTATGACTTTATAATCTCAGAAATGTGTGACTTTTTTCTTGTAAATTTGCCAATTTAATCTCGGAAATTCAGAGTTTTTTCTCGGAACCTTACCCCCTCCTTAGCTCCATAATTATCAAATTTTTCCCTACAATGGTCGTAATACGCTGTCGCACTAAAGGATCACTAATTAACACGCTATACATCGTTTGACATTGACATGCAAGCTGTGTTCCCATGATCCTGGTCCTTATGCTACTCTAACCGTCTCCTGGCCATAGCGCCATATTTAATGGACAATTATGAGAGTAGTATTGATCTCATCATCTGACTCTTGAAAAGAAAGTGGGTCTGTCTACAGCGCTCTCCCTCAATACTGGACTAATTTCAAAAATTGTTGTCCCCATTAGTCACTTAGACACAAAAACATGGGATATACAGTAGTAGACCTTTACCTTTACCTATAGTAGATCTATAGGTAATACACAGACTATGACCCTACTATGACTACAACCCTACTTCAGAAAACCCAAACTATCCCTTTAAAAAGTCCTGTCAACTCCAATAACGAACTCAAAGGACCCGACTCAACTGACTCATCCCAATCAAAACGGATGTTGAGATAAATAGCTGTAATTAAACGACCCTCCTCTGCTGCCTTAATATCATGTGATGACATTTTTTATATCATGGTATCCTATGCTCCAGTATGGTCTTGTGTGCAATTATGCACATGATTTGGGTTTTATCATGCATTATTTATCTCATGCCATTAATTGTCCAAGAAGTATAATCTTAAAATAGTAACACTTTGTTCAACATGTGTTATAATCGGGGCAAAAAACCCCCAATAAATAAATAAATAATTGCCCAATGGTGTCTAAAATATGGGTATATATTTTGACCTTTACTTTTAGCACCTTAATCGGGTGGAACAAATTGCCAAGATGAAGCATTCTTCCGTGTTTTATCAAAATCAGATTAGATATGTAGAAGTTTTGACGTATCAAAGTTAGAAATTTTGTTCTTTAATTACAGTGTCCCTCTCAGGGCAATTACCACCTGAACACAGATAAATCATTCCTCTAAGCTTCATTAAATTTAGGCCTGTGATGTCACCTGAGATATAATGTCCGACGCTCGTAATACAGCCGTTGACGTCATTGTGTGGCGGACAATCTGTTCAATCTGTGTGATATTCAACCTGTTCTTTTCCATATCTTTCATCTAGTATGCGTCATTTCCAAGAGGAGGTTATGTAATTTCGTCGATACCTGCTATTCATAAGCCTTCAAAAGATGGTAAAGTTAAGTTTTTAAGGAAGAAGTAAACTGATATCTGTTACAAGAGTCCATTGGTAACCAGCAGAACAAATGTCTAACACATTTTGATTGACCTCATTGTGTCAATTAGGTTGTAGACTAATCTCCATAATAAGATCTGTATACTTTCTGAGTAAGCGCCTGACAAATTGTCTTCCGTCTTGGCAATATCCATTTCATTACAGTGACACTGGTATTTGAATACCAACAAGGCTGCTGTTGTCTCACTACTCGGGCTGCCAGCGTGGCAGGTGTTCAGATTGGTAATACTGGCCCAGGTGCAGCTGATAGCAACAAGAAAATGGTGTGACTGAAGCAGTTTCACACATTCCTCTCAAGTCTGAACTGTTCCTTTCATAGTGATAGGAATAAAAAGGGTCAAGAGTGCTATAACACGTTTTAATTATTCATTTTTTTGGTCAAATAATTCAATTTAAAAATTATTTTACAAGCCCACCAAACCTAACCTCAACAAATCACCTTCTGTGCAACCTATTGATTGTGCTTCATCTTCATCTACTCTCAAGCTCCCAACACGGCCAACCATTAAAATCTCAGAAAAACATCTCTAACCTCATGCCTACAGTAAACTGTACCATCTCGCATTTTACCTCAGAAAATAACTATTCGATTTATGGAGCTCGTTGGGTAGTAAAGCACCACCTAATCTGACCTTTCTGCACAAAAATTGTTTTTGGTGGCTACTTCGGTCCTGCTGACTTACAGTGGTGAAAGAAGTATTTAAATCCTTTGCTTACTTGCTTTACTACCTCATTTAATTTTTAAATTTTTTTTTTTAAACTGTAACTTGCGCACTTTACTAATGTATATAGTATGTTATTGTTGTTCTATGTTTATATTTTCTATGTTAGTTGTAGTAGTCTGGTATATTAATAGTGTATTTTAATATATTCTTTATATTGTATTCCCACACATTACCTGGTTAACCTGCTGCTGTAACACAAGAATTTCCCAATTTGGGATCAATAAAGTCCATCCTTCCTTCCATCCATCCATCCGTACAAAAATATTAACAACAATATGTCCATTCAATTTGCTTATTAAAGCAAATATGATAAAAAGTTATTTACTCAAAAAAGCACAAGTACACAAAAAACGTTACAGTAATGAGAGGAAATGTAATCCTTTACTTCCACTCCTGTAAATAACATACAAATGCTTTAAATACACCATCATTTATTTAAAAAAAAAATAGACTAATTAACCAAAATCGCTGCAAAAGCCTCCCTTTTCACATTAACGCTATAGCCTGGAGGAGAAGCATCTTCTGCTAATGTCACAAAACCACCTCTTCACACATACAATTAAAACTGTCCCTTTAAGACGAGATCCGTCCAGATCTCAGACTGTTTTTGCAGCTGTGTGAAAATCCATGCTTACACATCACTCACTTTATGCTGTTACATATCACACTACACTGTGAAGTCAATCGGAAATGACCAGATTTCACGGTTTCCCTTTACTCTTTGTCCCTTTTACTATTGCTGTTCAACATGATACCTCTTCCTGGCCTTAAGGTGTGTGTTATCAGGAGCTACAGTATATGTATCGAACATTAAATGTGCTTTATAGATATTAGATGGGTAAACAAACTCCATTCATTCCACTTACAACACATGATCTCTGTCAATACCATTTTTGAGCATGTCTATAGCAACAAAAGAGCCAGTGATTTCCGTATAAAAGGGTACAAGCGAGCAAATTGATGGCTTGCCAAGAGCAGTGTTCTGGCATTGAGATCAGTAACATACTTTTACCCTGAAAGGGCTATAGGAATCTATGAAAGTGTCCATTGTTTGACTGAAATGCCAAGTCATTTTTCAAGGGCAGCTCCTGCTGTGGTAATATCCCACTGCTGTTGCATTGAACAACTTTTTTTTTTTTTTTGTTGGTACATTTATTAAGTAATTAAGTTATTTGCAAATTACGAGATTAATTTTAAGTTAGTTTCCTAGATGTGCAAGATGTGTTGCAACATTAGAAGTTTGATAAATAGTTTCTTTCGCTTCCACAGTGTTAATGGGTTTTTCTTATTCAAGGCTGTGACAAAAAACACTGCTGAGAGCTCTGTGCATAAATGTGTTTGTTGAATAAAATGTATTATGTGGCCGAACTCTCTTTCACCTTTGTATTACTGTCACTCAAGCACCTCGTTGACTTGTGATATAACTGCAGTTCTCTCTCTTTCTAGAGCGTAATTACGGAGGTACTCACGGCCGGTAAGCATGTAACAAGCTCTTAGCTCATTTTCACTTTTGTTTTCTGAATACATATTGCATAATAATCACTTCAATTATGTGTTAATGTATGTTAAATGACAAGTCATGCATTGACTACATGGATTAACAGTCTGTTTTAAAAATGATTACAGCTAATGCCTTTGTTCAGCGGTGTGGTTGAGTAGTGACAAATTGACTGATTTGTTTGATGGAGACACTGAGCTGGAAAAGTTGCAGATGAGATGCTGGAAGCTGGCAGGAATGATTTAGAGCCTCGAACGCATCGGCGGCGATTAACAGCGTTTTTTGCTGACTTATTTATTTATATATCGTCTCATACGTTGTTGTGCAGCCGTGATTGTTGGTAGCGTCCTCGAATGTCCTGGCTTTTATTTTTAAAAAGAAAGTAGCTAATGGCTGCATAGATTTCCTGCAGTCCACTTTGTCCACAATGCCTCCCTTAATAGAGGCGAGCACAGTGACCATCAGACCTCTTTGAATTACACAAGACAACAGTACAAATACTCTTTAGCTGTACCGATTTGTACCACTTGCTTTGAACATAAACGTGAAGACTAAGTATTTTACATGGTCAAAAAAAATGATACACAAAACTCTCACAAAGTATAGAAGTACAAACGAGGACGCCATTTATGATTTTGAATGTCCATGTACAGATAGTACTGTGCAGGGGGAGGATTCACGGCTCTGTTTGACTGTGAGTAGGCAACGTGTTCTAGACCCCTCAACGTCCCTTTTCGGTCGCAGTAAACATGCGCTTAATGTTGTGAAATAAGCGAAAACACTGAAATAGGTTCAGGCAATAAAAACAATTAAGTTAGGCTTAGGAAAAACAACATGGTTGGACTTGAGTGCGGTGAAAATGACACTGAACGTTGTGAACACGGGACATGAACAAACAGCTGATTGTAACGTGGCGCACTGGACGCGAAGAGTGGTTTCCTGGATGAAAGCCCTGTGTTTGTTGGACCCATTGACCTCCCCTCCCGCCCGCCCGGTGTGTGTCTTTTCACTCTTTAAGCTATACGTCACCACACTCCCGGTGAACTTTCCCTGAGTATTTAATGTTGACGCCGATGGGTTTACATTGTAGTTTAATGGAAAGCCTGGTTCGTCTCATACCGACGCTAAAGGGCGTCTTAAAGGACCAGTGTGTAACAATTAGTGGGGTCTATTTTCAGAAACAGAATATAATATTAATATGTATGTTTCTTTAGTGTATAATCACCTGAATATAAGAATCGTTGCGTTTTCGTTAAATTACATCTACATAAGGAGTGAGTCCCCTCTCCACGGAGTCCGCCATGTTGCACCACCATGTTTCTACAGTAGCCCAGAATGGACAAACCAAATTCTGTTAACACGTCCTGCTTGGGTCGGAATCGATAACGTTGCTCGCTCCCGTCGCCGCAGCTCTTCCTCTCTTGCTTCACCATGTACACACACACAAACACTACGCACTGCCTCTGCTCCAAATGGCTCTAGAGTGGGCCGTTCACGTTTTCGCGTCGGTCACCATAGCTCTCCAACACGCTTGGCACACGTGAGAGGCTTCAGTTAGTTGCAATCAAATGCAGACCCTACACACCGGACCTTTAAACACAGACGGCCGTGACAAAGCGCCGGTATTTGACGGCCTGGGAATGAGAATGGGCTGGAGTAGGATGACTCATTGAGAAACAAAGAGAGAACGTGAAACAGCAGGCTAAATATGAATACAAAAGAAAACAAAAAAAGAGCAAAAGAGCGAAAGAAAACAGAAAGCGTTGCAGCAACATCACTGCAGTGAAGGGCTCAGGCTTAGCTGCTAACTGGTGGTGCCTGTGTCTTGGGGTCTGTGTGTGTTGAAATCTAGTGAAATACTGTGTACTATACTGTAGATTACCTAATGAGGGCTGTGCCTTAGAAAGCTTGGCATTTCCAGCACCATGTGCATGAACTCGCTGATGGTTTTCAAGGGCTTTTCCTGAGAAAAGGATGCAACCAACAAGATGAAAGAAAAGTCAGCATTTTAGTGCCACTGCTGGCCTTTTCCCCATCTTCCCTCAATGTTATGTGTGCGAGTATTTCTGTGTGTCATTGTTTGTTTGTGCGCCCCTGAGGCCTCATAAGACGTGTGAGACGTGAGAGAACCTTTTTTCATTAGCCGTCAGCGCTCTACCTCGCAAACAAGAGAGGGGAAGGAGGGACGGGGAGAAGGGGATGATGGGACTTGAGGGTGGAGGGAGGCGCAGGGGGAGAGGAGGAGGAGGAGGAGGAGAGTGCAGAACATGGGAGCATAAAAAGCATTCAATTAAGACATGAACTGCAGGGTTCATTAAGCATGAGCAAGCCGATGAAAATGACCATCCATCAAGAGAGACAGTGCTGTGGCAGCGCTGAGAGGCTAGTGCAGGCATGCGCACATACAACATACTCAATTACTATGGAAAAAATGCTCATCCTTAAAGTAGAATGGAAACTAATAGCACACATTATATCACTGGTCTAAACTGTCATGAGTCATATATTGATTCTTCTACATGAGACTGGTTTTCTCCACTTAGTCTCATGTTGTAGCCCATTCTCACTCCCAGGGCGTTAAATACCGACGCTTCGTCACAGCCGTCGGTGTTACCGACACACAAGACACCCTTTAGTGTTTGTATGAGATGCACTGGGCTTTCTATTAAAGTGGAAGCTGTTTCTAGTGATCACGATTACAATGATCAACCGCTTATATGGATCAAAAAGCTTGGGACAGAATCATTTCTATACAAATGCTGTTTAAGTATTTTGCTTTTATTAATCAAGTAATCCACTTACTTAGTGTTCATTTTGGGTCTTTTCATACATGACATACATTTTAAAACTACGGTAGATGAACATTAATTTAATTTTTATTTTGTTTTTCACTTTACTCCCTTGATACCGTCTGCTTTCTGGCTGGATACCTGAAGCTGGTGCTGCATGCACATTGAAATCGTGACAGGAAAAGGAAAGTCATTTTCTCTAAATGAAAAACGAATGCACACAGGTAAAAGCAACTGTGGTTGAAGCCGTTCTTGTCAATTGGATTGCTAATGCCTGGTCACGTAATGCCCCCATATTGAAACTTTGCCGATACTCAACCAGCTCTGCGGCACACATGCGGACCGGTGCCCGTCTCCCTCCATGCCACTACCGGGTGAGAGAACGAGGAGCCCCGGCAAAAGGGCGCCGTTCTGCCGTTCTTGCACTGCAGATCCGGCCAAAAACGCCAATACATCACCCTTGGTGAGGTAAAAGGCAGAAGAATTAGGAGCGAGCAAGTAAATAGCGAAGCTGTCCGTCAAACCAATAAACACAAGGCTTCCGGAGTCCAATGTGTCATGTTACAATCAGCTGTCCGTTCATGTCCCGTGTTCACAACGTTCAGTGTCATTTTCACTGTACAAACGTAGTCATTTTAAGCCCAACCATGTTGTTTTTTCCTAAACCCCATCTATAGCGGTCTTATTGCCTGATCCTAGGCAAGTGTTTTTGAATCATTTATAACATTAAGCACGTGTCTACTGCGACCAAAAAGTGGCATGGAGAGGTCTGTTAAAGCGTCAGTATGTGACGAGTTGGGATGCGAACGTGTTTCATGTTCTCTCTTAAGGGGCCGTACACATGCCACGTCTAAAAACGCGTGGAAAACGCGAGCCGTGCCGCTTTTTTTTCTCTCCAATATGCTTGGGAGGTTGCGCTCCTCGTCGTGCCTGCCGTTACTAAGCACCTGCATGCTGCGATGACGATGATGATGAAGTTGCGGTAATTTAGCAGGAAGCCTCACTGACTAAACTAAACACAATCAATAAAGATAAATGCATTTCCAGCACCGTAAATCCCTCACAGTAGCTTTACTGCTCAATTTATCTGTGTCAAGTTGGCTGACCTTTCAACCGGATGTTGTACCGTCCTCGGACAGAAAGGGTGAATCAAGTAAAATAGTTTGTGGGACAGATAGTCAAGCTCTGGGTAATCCTGCACTAAAATGATTAACTTCTCCTCAATATATTTACTGTAGACTGATATTTACGTAAGAAAGGAAAGATATCGGCCGTCTGTGATTGGTTGTTCCTTGTTACATGGCTTGTGTCTGTGTCTACATTGACAATAATGGATTTGAGCATGTAAAAGATGCAGGATTTGTATGGCCCCTTAAACCCCATTTTCTTAAAGAAATCAATTGTTAAAGTAGTCTGTTTGCTATTTTTATTCCAGCATTATCAGGTGAGTGGTGCTTCTATGCAGGTACCGACACTAATGACAGTGAGATGGCTCTTTAATACCAGCTTAGATTACTATTAAGCTTTGAAAAGGACATAAAACCGGCTGTTAGAGAGCAGGAACAAAAGCACCAAAGATGAATTGCGTGTCTGTATATCCATCTCCAATCGACTCACTGTGTGTGCAGCGTGCAGACATGCCTGAGCCTGAGGACACGCAATATGGAATACGGAGCACATTGTGAAATGGAACATGTAACACATCGCCAAAGACGTTATATCCTGTCAGATTATAAATGACGTTCCCCGCTGGTGTAATTCTGAAACAGTGTAATATGGAACAATCAAATGTGTGTGTGTGCTTGTAAGTTTTTTGAGGCTTTACCGACTCATGTCAACGCTCGTGTCCCGCTCACTTCCTCAGCACCCACGGGCTCGCATGCATACATCTAAGATGCTCCGTGATGAGCTGTCTGCCCTTCTCTATTCATGCATTCATGTTTGCTTTCAGCAGACACCAGAGCAGAAGGGCACATATGGTGTAGGCAGAGATACAAATCACAGAAGACAGCAAGTGTTAATAGCTGAATGCTTGTTCTGTTCTTTTCTTCCATTATATGTATTTCACTGCTTTGAAAGGGCTGCAGGTTCTTTCTTCATAGTGAGCAATGAAAACAGCTGTTTCTAAGTGGCCTTGCCCTCAAAAGAAACTCTCAGCGCTCTCTCTCACTCTTTTCAGCGGGCTCTGCTGTGTCTGAATGTACTCTGTGTTCTTAATCCGACAGCTCACACCTGATTCTTTCTTTTGACCAGTGGGAATTTGGCTTACAAAAGAATGCAGCACCAACATTTCCTTGTTTAGGCTTTTGAATTGGAGATGGTGTGCTATGGCTTTTTTTTTTAAGAGGAGATTTTTCTTTTATTCTTTAAGAGCTATAGGATTAGGTTGGGAACCTTTATGCGACTGAGAATGTGGGTGCTGGTTAAAATGTCAGAGTGGTGCCAAACTGTATCTGTATTTATGTGTGCATCCACAAGCACTTTGCATTGCACAATTACGTGCGAGTGTGGGACGTGTGTGTACGAGTCATACTGATGTGCGCTTTCTGAGAGAAAACCATCCGCTGAGTGCTCTGAAAGTAATTTAAATACATTTTCTGTTGGAGGAGCCTTTATTTTCCTTTACTTTCCTTAGTCTTAGTCAGAGATCATGTGGCTTTTAACAAGTATAAATACTTGCACTTCTGCTTGTTAAAATGCTACTAAATGGTCATTGTATTGCAAGGGGGGGAAAAAATCTGAAGCTAAACAAGTTTGAACCTGTTTGAGTGTAGATGAAAAATAATAGTTTTTGGACGACGATGGAGCTCTATAGTATGGAGAAAACCTTACTGTTGGTTTTGTCTTTTTCATTGGATATGTTCATAGTAAAAAACAATGATGTTATGTAACTAGACAAGTACAAGGCTTTGTAGATGATGGCTTTAGTTGCTTTACAGTTGCTTTACAGATTTACATTTTGTATTAATAATCTAAATCAACTAATAAATTATGATACACTATTGTATACTAAACTGCCCAGCACAGCAGTTAAGTATTTAAACTTTGCCACACCATAGCGAGCTGCAAAATCAATGTGATTTATACAGTAATGCATCAATAATTATAATCCAATAATATAATATATCAAACTGAAATGGGCCATTCTGCATAATAATAAGTACTTTAAGTACACGTAAGATATATGTGTAAGTACAATTTTGAATGCAAGACTTAACTTGAGTATTTTTACACTTTGGTATTACTACTTTTATTTAAATAAAGGTTCTAAGTACTTCTACCACAACTGGTAAAAATGTGATAAAATTAATAAAATGACAAAATAACGCTACCAAAAACAAACTACACCACTACTGGATGGAGCTCAGCAGAGTGACTGGGTTGGATACTGGTCACAAGTGGTGCCCACTCAGCTCTATTGGCTCCCAATTAGCTCAGTGTTTATTGTTCCAGTAACTGAGTTGTTGTAGCTGTCTGACCTGGCTCTAACCTGGCTAGACTATAATGTCATAGCCTGGCCCTCTGGCTCAAATATATTCATTTAGACTCTTGCATGTTTTAACCCTTTAAACCCTGATATTCATCTTAAGTTTCCCTTAGCTTAAAGGTTAAACTAGCAATGTTGTCCACACTTTCAACAATAAGCCCAGTATCCTAGGAATAACGCTTATAATGGACAACTCTGCAGGTAATCATTCATTTACAATGAAAATATTTAGTGCCAATGCAGGATGTAACATGTAGAGAGATGAAAATTAAAGGTGGGAAGGTCGGGGTTCACCTTACTGGACAACTTATCCTCATACAATGGTACGTATGATATCTCACGAAAAGTTATATACTCAGTTTTTGTGCGTTTTCCTACAAATGTCCAGCAACACGTGTCAATTTCCACTCGTTACATGCATACAGTCTTTTCAAAATAAACTTCTTTCTACACAGGAAACAACTTGGCTAGCTTTAGGCAAAAAAACTACATAGTTGAGTTCAGGAAAAGATTGACTTGGTTAGGTTTAGGCAACAAAACTACTTAGGTTTTGGAAAAGATCTTGGTTTTGGTAAAAATAACTTTGGAAGTAGCATAACTTAAGTATGGAAGTTAGGTGAAAAATAAATAAACGTTTACTTCTGGTTTCACACGGGTTACAAACACCAGTCTCCAAGTTGCAAGTTCCTGTAATACCTGTGCATGGTAACTACATACCATGCACAGGTATTGCAGGAACTTGAGAGGAACTTAGTTAAATCATTGGCTTTGAATGTTTCAAAATGGTGCCATTGAATATAATCCAGGGTTTTACAGAATCATTCAATATTTAGTGTCATTAATATTCTGTATTGGTTTGTTGCAGAGATCAATAAAAGCTATATCCCACATATATCATGTGAAATGTTCAAAGTCAAGACATCATTTTTTGTGGCAGCTCCATATAAAATTGCAGCTGTCCTGTGATAACTATGTCTGGCCAAAATGTCAGCTTTTCTTGAGCTAAGAAAAACTACCCTGTTTTCAGCTTTGTGACGATGTATTTGCAATATAAGCTCCAATATCATACTTGTCATTAAAACATCCCTTCCCATCCCAATGAGCTTCCAGTGTAAGAGATGGGGGACAAAATCTACAGTCCGTATTCAGTCTCATTCAGTAAATGTCTTCCACGTCGTTTTAGTATGAAATTTCCTCTTTGTGTTTCTCTGAGCTGTGGTGGCGGGATAGTACCGCAATGAAGGGATTTTGTACTAAAAAGACAGAAACTTTGAAAGATAGCCCGCTTAATTTGGCTAACTCAGACTGCTTAAGTGTCATATTAGCCAAACTTCTGAATGGGTTTTTGTAGGAAATGAGGAATGTGGATTTCGCCCCCCATCACTTACACTGGAAATGCATTAGGAAGGAATTTCTTGACGAACAGGAGGAATGATTACACCTGGCTACCGTTTTAAGACAGACTTGAAACACTGATTCAAGCATGACCCCATGTGTCAGCTCCAATAAAGTCTATTCACGCCGTTCATTCCGTCTGTGTTTGTCCTTTCAATACAATGAACAGATGTAATCGATGAATTGATTCCTGGTACCACAGGATTGAATTATGAGCTTAAAAGGTTAGATTATTGATTATACCCTAAATTAAATAAATATAAACAGCAAATCAGGTCTACCCAGTGTTTTGCACAAAGTCTGTGGTATTTGCATTTTAATTGGCTGGCAGAGCTAATGATAAAAGAGTGTAATTTAACAGCTAAATACGAACTGGGAACTCAGGCAAAGCAATTAGTATTCTCTAAATGTCACGCCTTTGTATCTGGGCGCATAATACACAAAATGTATTAGTCACTCTGGGGTCTCGCAGAGGGATTGTTGCACAACATAGGCACACCTTGGGTACCTGCGCTCTACCACAGCTACCCTCAATTGTAGAGATATATCACTTCAAGCAAAAACCAACCAACAATCCCAAATGTGTCTGTGTTTCCACAGACTAAATATTCCCACAGGGAGTGTGAGGAGTGCAGAGGAGCTGTCTTTTCTTTTCTCACCTAGCAAGTTCTAATGCACCTTCACCTTAAACAGAATATGACTACAGATCGACAGAAAGAACAGTGGCAGCATTTCCCTTAAAGGCTCTGATTTACAAAAAGAAAAGCTGTCCAAATGTTCCATTTATACATTTCCAAAAACCTCATTATTAATGGAAGTGTAAACAAGCTTAACTCTATGAAGGCTCTCCTTGCATTTACTCAGGATTTTACTCATTGAGGCACATTTTAATGCTAAGGGAAAAGGGAATTAATCATTTAAAAGGTAAACGTCAGAATTACAAACGGTAGCTCGGATGACTGGCTTCCAACTTTAATTTGATCAAACTTGGGAGTTATTGACCTTGGTTCTCAGTAAATTCCTTGTTGATAAATGAGAAGTTTATACATTAAAATGGGCTCAGAGAGAGAGAAAAAAGAAATGCAAAGTGCCTCAAAGGGGTCGTAGAACATAGCACACGTGGTTGCAGTTCATTTGACAATGACATATTGTGAGGAAATTTACAATGTGTTACCTTCTAATGGTGTTTAGGGGCTATTATTAGCTCATTTATTGCAATTCCAACACTTGGAGGGGAGGTAAACAAGATCAGAGTGTCATGAGTTTAAATAACACTCCCAGTCATCCCAAAGGTAATTACACAGAGGTCAATGAGCGGAGGATGACCCAAAAAAAATAAATGGGTGTCAGCAATCAATATTTCACGCTCCGCACGCAGACACAGGCACACATTCACTTACACACACTTGTACACGTCGTCCCTGCCAGGGAACGAGTGGCTAATCTGTACACTCCTCCGCTCTGCTCAAACAGAACACGAGGCCCAAATTACATTTTAATGGCCTATCTCTCTTATTAGCACCACGGCGAGAAAACAATGAAGCTTTCAACCTTTCCCATTCCTGTGTCATTTTGCCTGATGTGATCAAGGCTTCCTGCCGACGTGCCCACTGCCTCTTGCTCATATACACTTGATTACACCAGCCAAATGGCTGACAACATTAAACCTACAATATGTGTGACATAGTTATCTCTATACATGATTCTCAAATATATTTTCATATCATGGTGTAATGACTGTAAAATACTAATATGATAGCTGTGTCTTTAATATTAAAATGTTTTGTTTTTAGCATGTTTATGGAAAAATTGGCATTATTCAACCACAACAGGAATCAATCAATCTAGTAGTTGTTAGCATTAATCTGTTCAGAATTACAGTTAATCTCTGTAGCTGAAAAGTTGTACTCAACACCAGATAAACCAGCATGACTCAAATGAAAGATTCAAGTTTCCTGCACAGTTTTTACATCCTTCACACATACATTTTACACAGATTCATTCATTATTTGTTATTATTAATAGACGCATTTTTGACGTTTTCGAAAGAAGGTCTGTTTACCATTTCATTTCATGTTAGTGCACATGCAGTCTCTCTTGTGAGCAAAGCTTTTGAGGAGACAGGCATACGACTTTGCTCCAGATCATAGACTGTATATAAGAAGTGGACATAGTCCCCCATTGGTTTGTGTACTGCCGTTTTGAAGCCTCGAGTTCGGCATTTTGGCCGTCGCCATCATGGTTTTTGCAACCAGGAGTGACACGAGAGGGTGGAGCTAAGTACAACCGAACACTGAATAAGACATTTTCAGGCAACCGAAATGTTACAATTAACTTTCATGAACAGAAAACACACTTTTAAAGGATTAAAGTTGTGAGACGGAACAACTCCCAGACCAGACAACGCCGTGGCAACCACCTGTCAATCACAAGATAGCCACGACCTAAAGCATACCCTGCTTTATGGTCTATTTCACTCTAAATGGGACCATAATTTACTCAATAAACATCATGCTGTATTGAAGAAGACTTGAAATTTGCGATTGAGACCATAAACTCATGTTTACAATGTTTACTGAGGTAATAAATCAAGTAAGAAGTAGGGTCATTTTCTCATAGATTTCTATATAATCTGACTTCTTTTTGCAACCAGAGGAGTCGCCCCCTGCTGGCTGTTAGAAAGAATGCAAGTTTAAAGCCGTGGGCACACTGCCCGCATGAGGCTCGCGTGACGGCAGCGTCGCGTCGTGGCTGCGTGATGCACGCCTAGGGTGTTCACACTAGACCTGAGTTAGCTG